>PTEX01000122.1:2341784-2409356 GCA_003342815.1 Eudromia elegans
CCGCTGAAGAAGGAGCCCCGCGGAGGTCAGCGGCGCCTCTCCGCCTCGCCTCGCCTCCCGCCCGCGGCCCCAGCCCGCCGAGCCCGCCGCCGAGCGCAGGTAGGCCGGGAGCGCCGCGGGTGCGGGACGGAAATCATGTCCAAACGAAAAACAACAACAATCCCCCACGTTTGGAAAGGGACCTGTTCGGCTCTCTGCCTCCGGCCCTCGGTTGCCGCAGGGGTGGAGAAAGACAGGGAAAGAGGCGCGATGGCGGGAGGGAGCCGCGGCAGGGAGTCGGGCGGGACTGCGGCACCACGGAGGGGAAGGGAAGCCCGAGGGGGCTGCGGCCGCACAGGGCTTAAGCACCGCGGACAGCGGCGGCGGGGGAGAGGGGTACTGCTTCAGCACCGCGGACAGCGACATGCGGGGGCTTCAGCACCGCGGACAGTGGCATGCGGGTGGGAGCTTCAGCACCGCGGATGGCGGCGCCGCGGAGGCGGAGGCGGCGGCGGGAGGCGGTCGCGCTGCAGCGCCCTGCGGCTCCGCAACCCCCCGGGCCGGCTCCCCGCATTGAGCAGCAAATGTGCCCCCGGTCCCCGCGGCTCGGGCGGGGAAACGGGAGGAAATAATAATAAAAAAAAAACAAGGTGGAGAGCGTCGGCTCCCGAAATCAAACGACGTCGGGTGCTTTGGCCTCTGCGCCTGCCCGTCCGCGGCACGGGGTAAAGGGATTTGAGCGAGAAAAACGGGGGGGTTACGTAACGGGCCGAGCCAGGGTGGCTGTGGGGCGACTGCAGCAGCGCCCGGGGCTTCCCCGCGCCCCCTGCAGAGCCGTGGCCCCTTGGGCGCCTCAAGCGAAGGAGCGAGGCCCTGGGGGCTCCTCCGAGCCCGGGGACGGTTGGGAGCTGCCCCCATCACTAGCGGCCGCGCTGCGGAGTGGCGCGAAGCGGAGCGGAGCAGAGCGCGCTGCCTTATGTAACGCGCCGGGGCTGCTGCGGGGGGGTGGCAAAGCCGCAGCGCGCCCCCAGCCCCGGCCTGCGGACCCATTCTCTGCCAGTCTCCCCTGGTGCTGCTCGGTGTGGCGAAGTTGGTGACTTGGCGGGCTGTATGGGGCAAGAGCGGCGCGGGGCGGGCGAGCTGCCTCGCGGGGGGACGGGGAGCTGCGTCAAACCGCGGGCCCTGCCGCCGTTACGTGCCCGGCCTCAGTAACTGCTGCTGCTCCGGCCCCGCTGGAAAGCAGGCTGCGGAGGGGACTGGCGCGGGGGGTCTGCAGCGGAGCGCGGGGCAGCGCGGAGGACATGCGCGGGGAAGCCCCGCAGCCGCCGGCGGCAGCGCCGGTACCGCCGCAGCAGCCGCAAGGACGCGGGGACACTGCGGGGGGAGCCCCTCGGTGGCACCACCCGGCGAGGGGAAGGGAAGGGGCAGCCAGGCCTTGCGGTGCCGAAGTGCTGGCCCAGCTGGCAGGACGAAAGGGGAACGTCTGCGCCCCTGGCCCCATCCCACTCTGAGCAGCTCTTCCCTCTGGCACAGTGGCAAGGGGATAAGGAGAGTCGGGCACGACCACCAGTGGCCGGGGAAGGGATGGGGCCAGCACCAAGGTGAGTGCCCCGGAGGGTAGAGACTCCCTCCTGGGGTCCCAGCTCTGCACAGACCTGCGGAGCAGCCAGCGAGGTTGGTCTAGGAAAGGCAGCTTTTCTTTTGCCTCCTCATAGCACAGAAAAGGGCAGCCAGGAAGCTACTGCAGGAGATTTTGGTGCCCAAAAGGCGTAGAGACTCTTGAGGCTGAAGAGACAACAGAGGTGGCCAACCCGATGAAGCAAGTAGGCCTGATCTGCAAAAGGGAGAGATTGACACTCCCGCTGAAATCAAGAGGATGGGTAAGACCTCAGCAGATTATGAAACAAAAATCAGGCAAATATCAAACCCTAAATCAATACAATTCAAATTACTTTTGAAAACTAACTAGAAAAATAGAGTAGGATACCCAAGGGCACCCAGGATTGGGTTCACCGATCTCCTGAGGGCAGTACAAGGAAAGAGAAGCAGAATTCAGCCAGCACCAAACACTTAAAATAYACCTAAGAGGACGAAGCAGATTTATTGCCCTGGACCTGACAGCTGATCTGCAATAAGGAGCAGACCCTTCCACACGCAGGTTAATGGAAAGCTTTTCATTCATTTCCACATGCTCTAGACACAGCTACAAGAGCAAGATAAAAGCATGATCTACAGTTACTGTTTGTAACAGCAAGTAAAGCATGATCTACAGTTACTGTTTGTACAAAACAAGTACTTTCCTACCACTGAGAACAACTTCAGCATTTATGGGCTTGTATGTCACAAACCTGCAGCTTCTGCATACATAGCAACCCCTGGGGCAAAGTGGGGAGTATATGGCAGTGTGTGGAGCTCACTACCTTAACTATCTCTTCCCCCATGTAAGAAAGTCTAGGAGAAGGAGAAGCTAATTTAGATTTGCCTTGATCTCTTGTCTCACAATTACTCTTCTCTATTTTTTCCCCGTATCTCTGCTTTAACTCTTTACAGTATAATCATATTCCTTTCGTATGTGTATATGGTTTYGTATATGTATATATGAATATGAACACCCCCACACTCATACATTCATGTCAGGATTTTCCAGGTTTATTGGCTAGATAAAACTATAAAAATGTTGCCTGACTTTGTGGCCTTCCACTGTGCGATTGCATTTTTCTATCTGTGAAGCTTCATCCATCAGTAAAAATGCAGTCACCTCTGGGTTGGGAGAGTGCCAGGTAATCTGTAACAGTAGAATTGCTCAAGCATTTCAGAGCAGGTAATGGAGAGAGGAGTAATGCATTGCTTGAGAACTGCAGCAGAGCGCAACTGAGCAAGTCCTAATTACCTCTGGGAAGCTGGACTTTGGAGCAGAAAGCAGGGCTCACATATCTGCTCCTGGGAGAGTTGGATTCAGTTTGTCAAGGCCATCAGTGGTCAAAAGATAGTTTATATCCTTTTTCGCTCGTCATTTTTGGCTCTTAACTGATATCTGTGCCACTACTTGAAATAAATTCTGCCTTTCTTTCTTATTGACCTTGTATATTTAGGCCACAGCATTGTATTTCAACAAACACTCCTCCAAAAAATATATAAATTTTATTCTTAGTTCTTGCCTACTGCCCCTCTGTTGCTCCCTCCACAATAGACAGACACTTCCACCATTGAATCCTGCCTCTCAACAGATCATATTTTCCACTATGCTGCCCTGCATCCCAGTGGATTTTCTAGGACTTTCCTTTTTTAACAGGCACAAAGACAAGTCCACTTCATAAGCTCAAATTTGTTCCATACCTGCTTTATAGAAAACCTAATGCTAATCTGAGGAACAAAACTGGAAACCCTCCTTCCTTTCTAGCACTACTGAGTTTTGGTGGACTACTGAAAGCATTCGGGCCGTTAGTCTCAGAATTTTAAAAGGAAATCTAGATTCCTGTTTGCTCTTTCATTCTGTTAACTTGCCATTCCCTCCTCATATACCCCCTCTTTGTGCTCACTTCCAGTCCCCTTTTAATTACTGTTAAGGAGTGGTATGAAACAAACTTACATCAGCAAGATCCTGACTTGAAGGGCCTCTGAGCTTGATTATTCCAAGGAGTCTAATCCACAGTCAGCTGAAACCAAGGCAAATACTTCCACTGGTGACAGTAGACTCCAGAGCAGGCTCTGAATAAGCTCACCAGTGAGTCTGTGTGCTGTTCGGGATGAGTGTGGGGGCATGGAAAGATAAATAGCCTCTCATCTCCAGCAATGGGCAGGGACTGATTAGCCCTGCTGCCCGAGAGGAGGAAACTCAGACATTATTTTTTGGGACTTGTAACAGATGAAAATTTAAATGATAACATTTACCAGGTTAGGTTTTCCAAAGGGAAGCAGTGTGCCCTATGTATGTTCCCTCTGAAATGTACGGACATGCTGTAATTCCAAAGTGAATACAGTCATTGTGTTATAACTTTTCTTCTTGTAATGAGAGATGTGTATCTGCTCCACTGAGGAACACTGAATTCTAATACAAACAGAAGGGACAAGACACGAAAATATTAAGTAATTAATCACGACTCTTTCTGCTCTGAAAGCTGAAGGTTCGTGCTGACCTGGGTTTTGTCTGACTTTTTAAAAGGAAAATATTTGTTTGAAAAGCGAACAGTGCTGAATCTTGCATTTGAAATGAGATTAAATGTATTAGTGGACCACATAATCAATTGGTGTGACTTAGCATAACCCAGTGGTGCTGTGCTACACTACAGGCTGTCAAGCTCCTGCACTGGGGCTCATCATTCATGTYTTTAAACAGGTTATGCCTGCTTAAGGAGCAGATTTTTTGTCAGTAAACATAAGTAACTTGAAATACCTTTCCCTCAAGCCTTGTTTTTTTTCCCAGTCGGTTTCATTCATGCGGATTCCCAAAGACAAAGTTCAGGCAGCTGGCCTGTCTCAGGGACAGTGAGCGATGATGAAGCAGCAGAGGAAGAACATTGCATGTTGTGACAGTGTTTCACGTAGGGTTTTGCTGCACTCTGCTGGTATATAACCTCAGCAGAACTTTATATGGTGTAAAACCCATTTCTGCAGCCGAGTTGTTGAGTTTTTGCTAGATGCACATCTCTGTATGGAGAAAAAAGTCAGAACTGAATAAATGAATGTGTAACAAAATGACACCTGCATTTTCAGATACAGTTTAATTTCCCAGACTACATTTCCTATCAGGAATAATGCATTTTTATTCTGAATCTGGAAATGGAGAGAAGCTTTTCTGCTTTCCAGTAAGTGCACAGTAAAATTATGCACCTTCCACCGAGTCTTTTAGAGCAATATTTTTAACTCTTTGACTACTCAGGCTTATCACTGGCAGAGCAGCAGTACAATAGAGTTAAGGTAAAGGAAATTCACACTGAATACATTTCTAAAAAGAAAGAGTGGAAGAAGATTTCATATATTTTTGTTACACTTTTAGTTTTCCTTGACATTTTAGTATGACAAAATAATCGTGCCAACATTTACTGCCAGAATCCATGAGCAAAATTGCAGTTACCATCATCAATGCTAGAGTTAGTAACTAAAATCAGTATTATAGACCAGGGTTGTAGAAGGATGCCTCAGGTATGTGATTTTTGACATGAACATCAGATTTTCTGTTTGTAACTCAAACCCAACCAGCTAACAGGGAGGGATGTATACATGTGCCCTGAACAAAYACAAAGGCACTGCAGACTGTTTGCTAAGGCACATTTATAATTCTGCATTGACTGCTCCCATCTAGAATGCACCTGCATAGCTTCTTCTCACTAAAAATCCCAGGCTGCAAATTTCCAAACGCCTTTCCTTGCCACCAGCCTGTCAAAGAGACTAGAAGACTAGTGTGAGGTGGTACGAAAACTAAAGGCTATCACATCATCACCTTACACCTCTGGTGCTCCGTGGAGGTTATTTATTTTGTTATAATTACTATTCAGTCCGAGGAGAGGAATACTGTTTCTGAGTTGCTGTACAGTTGTACCACAGGAAGTAATTTCATTTTTCAGATGAGCCAGTTATTTGGAAGATGTGCCAACTGTACGTTTTGTTCATTCCCCTCTCGTAGAAATTACAGCTCTCCCTGGAACTGCATGCAGGCCAGTTTATTGATCTGCCTGACGGAGGTAAACGTACTTCATCCATCTAGTGTAAAACAGCAGCATGAAAAAGAAGTGTACATCTTCAGAAGAGCTGCTCTGTCAAAATAGTACTACCATTCACTGATTTTTTTTTTTTTAATCAGCAACAGAGGTATTCCTTGCATATTTGAGCATCYTTGAAAAGAAAAGGTGCTAAAATTAGTATCAGTGTGCTTTAGATTCAGACTGAGCTTTTGTTCTTCCCCCTCCTTTTTGGTATTTTTGGTTCAGTCTAATCCCCATTCACATCTTTAGAAACCTCCCCATTTACCTTGAAGGAACTGGGATGAGCTTGCCTTTCTGTAGGATCAGGGAATGGCTGTTTGATCCAACTTGGTGCTGCTCCTTCCTCCATGCCATACACCCATATACACGTGCAGAGGCCAGTTCTGGAGCTCAGGGCTGCTGTGCTGAGGAGAATTGATCCAGAAAGTGACAGACAATGTTAGGAAAGAAACTTCYCTTCTCAATTAGACATACAGATCTCTCAGGAATAATTTGCTCTTGTACAAAGCAGTAAGAACAAGTGCAATTTGAGTGAACTAGAGATGTTCACTAATGGACAATTCAGCTACAGATATTGTGGTTTAGTGATTAAAGCACAGTGTCTACACACATAATATCTGGATACTGGTGCAATTATCACATGCTAAATAAATGTACCTTTTGTCAAATGCCTCAATTACCTTCATCTAGAGGATCCTGAACAGGTATCCTGTACCTTTGAAGGGACATTTTTATACATATATTAGGGCAAAACCATGTGTGTTGCATCAGGTTAGTGTCCTAAAAATTGATACCTCCAAGATGCATCATCTCCACAACGCAGATGAGTCTCCTTTACCCTCAAGACTTCAAGGTGATATTACATAGAATCCCAGATTGTGAAAGGCTTGGCTGGAAAAAGGACTGTAAACCCAGGGTGCTAGTAATATATTCATGATTACAAGAAGACAAAGTGATCTCAGGCAGACAGTAGATGAAATGTTCACACATTTGACTTGTCTACCAGGGCTTTGAATTTTGCTAGTGCTGCATTACGCCTGCATAGCGGAGACGAGGACCTGGCCCTGTCTATTCAACGGCGCAACTTCCAAACTAACACTGTGACAGCTGAATATACAGCTTGAAGATGTTTTGTGAATATTTGAGCATTTCAGCCAGACGTTTGCTTTTCCTGAGAGTATTCACCTAAGTGACACTCAAGGATGTGAAAAGCCCTCAAGAAACAAACTAAGGTATGCGAACGCAATTAAATCAAAATTCACCACTGGCTTCCRGCAGCCGTTTTCCCCAGAGAAGCATTTGTTTTATTTGCTCAGCTGTATGGAAACAGGCATTCGCTGYCTAGGCCTTTTGAAGTTTTTGCTACTAAAAACATGCTCTTGAGACATGACACCCGTTTTTTTTCCATTTCCTGAAAATATACGYCTTTTATTATATCAACAGGAGTAGCAGAGACTGAAATGGTGAGAGCAGCAAATGGTTCTAAGATGGTGTCTGATGAATTCAGGAAGGAGATTACATGATGTAGCTTTAGGCAGCCATAAGAGACTAGACTTGATAAGGCACAAGTTCCTTTAAGTCTGATGTTCCTAAGAGGGTTTTCGTATTAAAAAAGAAAAAAAAAGTTGGGGGAAGGGAAGGGCCTGGATGACTCTTTGCTTTGGCAGAGGCCTGTCAGTTTAGTTCATTTCAGCACTGAACACATCGAGAAGGAGACAGTGGAAAAAACCCTCAAGGCGCCAGGAATGCACTGAGCATAATTGAAAATGCACTGGACTACTTTTGTAACACAACAGTAGGGCCAGCTACATGCCTTAAATTTTCAGTATTTGCAAGGCACTTCAAAATCATTGTACCCAGGTTAATTATCTGTTCTTAATGCTACAAAATAGCTGCTCCTAGAACAACTTCTAAGTTCTAAAGATTATTTTCTGGGTCTGCTAAATAATAACTGGATAACAAATAAGAACAATAGGCCTCACAAAAAGGATGGAGCTTCTACAGTATCCCCATTCCTAGACTGGCACCCATGGTACTTTATGTCATATTATTAAGCTGGTAGTGTTTGACAGAGCAGCCTGGCAGCACCTTTTGGTCCCCAAAGGCCTCAGTAGCTCTCCTGTCTCTTTCTTGCAGCCTGTGGTACAGCCCTCTTCCCAGTCCCACCTCACCTTGCTGAGCCCTAGCTTCCTACTCCCTTGTATTCCACAAATGCCGCCAGGGCAATCTCTTTCACATGAGAGAGAGATGCAAAGAAAGAGTCTTTAACCAGCTTATCTTTTACATGGTTGAACAACTGTAGGAACTTAAGTCAAAATCTAGTTGTCCAAAGACATGGCAACTGCACACTGCTTGCCTTTGGTTTAGCAACCTATGGAAAACAGAGTGAGGAAAGCCAGAGAGAAATGCTGGGATGGAACCAGAACATCATCCAATACCACGTCCTTTTCTCCAGGCCAAGTGGTGTGGCACCCAGCAGCCCTGCTGAGGGCAGGACTCCCACTGGAGGACATTTCCCATCATGGACAACCCACAACACAATCGTACAAGTGGGGAAAGAGTAGTAGGAGAGGAATGCAGCATGTACAGATGAAGAGCTGACTCTTAGCTCCTGGCTGCATAAGCACCCTTAGCTACAAGGACTCCAGTGCTTCTCTCTGACTGGCTCATTGATTAGGAGGCCAGAAGGGATCACTCATCAGTTAGCTGAACCTCCTGTAAGACAAAACACCCCACAGGCTATAGGCTTCTCTGAATTGACTGCTTCTCCAGCAATACAATTATCCAATCTTGATTTTAAGAATTGCCAGTGGTGGAGAATGTGACAATATATATTTTTAATTGAATGGTAAAATCTAATAAGACTTTCATTGTGAATGCAATCATTTATCTCCAAAGTTATTAAACTGCTACCTAAAATGAAGAACTGTTACCTCAGGCTAGGGACAATGGCAAAGGTGTTGTACAAGCATCTAGACTTTTAAAATACTTGTGGGTAGGAAGTTAGACTATTTCTGGTGTGATATGACCAGTCAGAAGAATTTTATTCTTAAAGGGTGCATTAGCAGCACATTGCAGTGCTTAGTTTGTCCCTTACAAATTCCCACGTAGGAGGCACCCATTGGCTTAGTCCTCTTGTTTCATAAATCAAGATTTACCTTGGCTGTCCCTAGTGGGATTTTGTTCCATAGTTACTCCCATTCCCTCATGGAGTAACACTTGCTTTCCTTTGTATTATTCACATCCTTGAGGGCACTATTTTTTCCCAGTGAGGATCATATTACATTATGATCCTTCCTTCCCCAGAAGGTCTTTTCTTGCATTAGCAGACTACAAAGCTTTTAAAAGGCCTGGCAGGTGAAGAGATAAGACACTGATCCAATGACTAAAACACGTTCCATGATTAGAGCTTGAAGCACAGAATGCAGGACTCCAAAGCTATGGACACATTTCAGTTTCTTTACCTTCTACTGTGTCTAGTCCGTTTTTCTCTTTATAAAGAGACATGTTTTACACTCAGCTGTTCTCCAGGCAGAGTTCTTCCATTCACGCTTACAGCCAGAATCTATTTTTCATAAGAGCCTATTTCCCATAAGGACTCAGAAAGCATTCATAACATAACTATTTTTTTTTAGCATTGCCAAATGTGGCAATGGGCTGCGCTCAGAAGGGTCACTTATATCTTAAACAAACATTGAACCACTGTACCAAGGAGGCTGAGAAAGGAGACAAGAGGATAAAAATGAGAAGGAAATAACTAAAGTAAAAATAATTAAAAGAAAAAAAAAAAAAAGAGAAAGAGAGAATGAAAGACAGGCAAACTGAAACAAGAAAAAGGAGATGATGGACTTTTTGGTTAATCCTTTTTCTTACCAATGTTTCCATATCAGCATGAGCATGACAATTACCTAGACTTAGGAAACAAAACTTCAGCAGTCAAGGTTTTGGCAGTGGCACCATAAAACTGCACTCAAGTGTTTGGTTATGGTGTTTTCTCCCCCTGCCTCCAGCCTACATCCTTTTACCACACAACCTTCTCTTTAGTCTTCATATTTTAATCTGGGCTCACCTCTGCTCCAGGAGGCAGACTGCCTTCCTCCCCTCCCCTGCTGCTGCACTGAAAACCTGCAGTCCATGGGGAGGGAAGCAGCCTCATGGACCCAGGTATCACAGGGCACAGAGAGAAGCCAGAACTTCCTCTCTGGAAGCAGCAAAGCCCAGCCTACCCGGTTCCTGCAAGGCACTAGAGAGGTGATATCTACATGCAGGCACTCAACTTGGCATGGCATCTGGGACAGTGCACGTGCACCATGATACTATTTTTTTTGCAGAGAATACATGTTCTTCATGTATTCAAGCTATGTGGCTTTTGATGACTGCAGCGAGTTAATTCCCTGTTAGAAAAGGAGGAAATTAAAAATCAGCCCCAATGTTTAGTCACACTGAAGTCTTGCATATGTATATACAGACACCAGCTGGATGGCAGTTTTTGTGAGAACTAAGACAACTGTTCCACTGTACTTACTGTTTCAGAGACAAATAACTGAACAAAACATTAACCACWGCTATCTACTCGCTGTGGTATCTGAAACGAGCATTTGGTCTGCAGCACTTGCTTTGAAAATCAAAGCAAACCATTGTTTGGCATATCACAAGGCAGAGTGTAGGCGTCTCCTCTTAGCTAAAAAACCTCCCCAAAAGGCATTCTTCTACAATGTTTTAGAAATAGAAACCTATTTTAGAAAAGACATAAAGTTATCTGTGCAAATTAATGGTGCCAGATGGGGGAGAGGGTAAATTACTGCCTCCCTGTTGAAGTGATGAGACAGAATGAAGTGGTAGAATATAGCAAAGGCATCACTAGAAGTGGTGGGATCACATTGCACGGCGAGGTTGTGACCACTGTGCTCCTGCTTGGAAGCAATTGCTCAGGTGCCTGGTGCTATCAGAGTGGGAGGAAGGAAAAAGCCACAACTTTTTAAGTTGTGTTTTAAGTTTTAAAGTTTTAAGTTTTAAAGGCCGTGTGTCATTGTCTACTGCTCCACTCAGGACAAACTGTCCCACATTACCAGCACACCACAGTAAAACGTGATGGAGCTTCTTCTTTTGACCTGTCTCACAACTGCCAGGCTGGGGGAGCTCACTGCAGAAGCCAAATGAAGGCCGCTGTTCAGCAGCAATGGCAATTAGCGAAGCTGCTGCCAGAGCAACAGGGAACTTCATCAGGGACACTGGTAGCAAGTTTCAGAGCTCTGTTAGTGAAATATAGTCATTTTTGCAGTAAGAAAACAATTATTTAATACAGACTTTTCTCAAAACTTTTCAATTTCATCCCACTTAGGTAGGAAAAACATTTCTTCCTGTCCCATCCCCACTTTCCATGGGTGAAGAGAAAGGACTGGAAATAACGGGACACTTCCACTCGTTTTGAATAGTTGAATAGCTTGAATAGTTGAATAGCAGGGAAAATAATGTCTAAGAGTTATTCAAACATGTTCCTATATGGAGTCCTGAGCAAAACAACACATCAAAACAAACAAATAAATAACATTTTTGAAAAGTCCTCTAGAGCAGTACTGGAAGAGGGGTATCCTGATGCATAAGGGCACGTATGATCCAGAAACACTCTTGCAGGCTACAGGCAACAGACAGCTAGGACCTCGGTGTTATAATGCCCCCAGCAGGTCTTAGCAGCCGCCGAGATAGCCCTTCTTCCACTGAAAGATCATGTCTGCAAGAAGACATCCTGCGTACAGGGGACAAGAAGCTGTTTCAGTGACAGGAGGCTTCTCATTTCAACTGTGTGTTTAGTCCCTGATGTTCAGCTGAGGCAAATCGGTACAGTGCCATTGCAGTCAGCAGAGCGAAGCTGATCTGCAGCATGTGAAGATCTTAACTAYGACAGTCTTAAAAATATACTTTAGGAGGAAGAAGAAGGTGTTTGGGGCAGTAATGAAGCCAATTTTAACTCTCTGAGAAGCAGAGAAGAGAAGCCCTTTTCCAAAAGCAAGAGGCTTAAGTGCAAGCCTGTCAATAACACAGGGCCATGTGGCAGGGAAGCTGAACTGTGGTGCCTCTCCTCCAGTGTGTAACTGAAGGCACAGTGCAGGACAGAGGCTTGGGAAGCATTGAACATCACGTTCTAAGAAAGCAGGGACTCTAGTTTTGGTCTTTCGCATGCAAGTACGTGCAAATAATTAACAGCACTATCGCAGCCAACTTTATACTCACTGAGCCAATAGTAATTTAATTTGCCAGCTGAAAAGATAGACAGCAAGTTACATACATGCAAACATACAGTAGATTACGTAAGGCAGGAACATAGCCTAAAAGAAGGTTTAATTACTTACTATCTACAAAACTCTCATCCAGTTGAGCTCAATAGCAATTTTGCTATGAATCACCATGCGTCTAAAGGAAAACTTGGTCTGTTTTTTTCTCCAAAATGGCAGAACTGAACTGAGTCACTTCTACTGAATCAGTTTATTAAGTGCAAAGCAGGGGCAAGGCTGAGAAAATTGTCTCATTGGCATCTCAGCAATCACACGGCTATCTGAAGAGACCCTCTTAAGGAGTGACTCAGTTGAAGACGCAAGGGAGAAATTCTCAGCATTTCAATTATATAGTGAAATACCCATTATTTTTCTGGCTTTTGGATTGCTCACCAACCAATTGTGATTTTTCTCAACTTGTTCCTCATTTGAAACTATTTGCTGAGTCATTTCTGAGAAAATAATTTCTAGATCTTCAGATGGCTCATTGCACACGTTTGAAACTCCACCTTCACTGCATTCCTTCAGTCTAGTGGAAATGGTGCAGAAGGTTGTCTGCTCTCTTACTCCACGTGCAAAGGCTACAGAGGTTCCTAGAACAGAAAACTTGGATTTCAAATCCAGAATTTTCTGTGAGTATTCTTAATTAAGTATGAAAAAGAACTGTTGTTTCTGCAAGCATTACTTCCAGCAATTATATCCGCAAGCCTTTTTATAATAGTCCTAAGAACAGGACAAAAAGCAATGCTATTTTGAAGTAGAAGAGGGATGGATATGTTGGTTGTATTTCCCTGGCTGAGGCTATCACGTTCAGCTCTGCAAAAATAGCGACTGTCACTAGCAACACACTAGACATGCAGCCCCAGAGAATTACATTGAGCAAAGAAGAGTATCAGGTCAGCAGTTTGGCCTATCCAGATTATAACATTCTTCATAGATGTTTTATGATTGGTAAAGACCTCCTACAGGAAGATCACTGGCTATCCAGCTCTGCCATGGCTACAATAACACAACAAAGAGCAATTGCAGAAATACTGAAATAGTACGACACATGAAAAATTCTAAGCAAATTACTGTGGATGTTGGAAAACAAATATTCAATTTGATTTTTTTTTCTTATAATGTCCATTTCTCTGCTGCTAAATATTGTAATATGGAGAGGAGGTCCAAAATTGGCTTTGAACCGCTTGGTGTAGCCAGTTTTTGGTGTTTGGTTGATAATGTTATTTTCACAAGCTCACAGGCCCGAGGACACTTGGAGACTGGAAAGAGTACAAAGATGTGGGAGATGAAAAAAGTGTACATCTCAAGTTAGAAGCGAGTTAGTCTGACCTGATGCAGAAGCACGTGATCTGCTGTTTAAAACTTCTTAACAGAAATTCTAGGACCAGCCTCTCTCTATGAAAAGAGAGGACACTGAACATGGACCTGCAAGAATCAGCAGCAATCTGGCATTCTCTGAGGGAATTGTACACACTGCACGACTGCCAGATACGGATGGACCACAGGGAAATGTCCAGATGTCACTGCAAATGTCATAGGAAATTAAGCCATTCACTTGTGTTTATGATTCAAGAAGTTCCATTTCTAAATCAGGTGACAGTTTAGTTGGCTATTATTGAAAAAAATCTGATTTTTCTGGAAGTTTTCTGTCAAGAGCTTATAAAAAAAAATGACAAACACCATTTTTATGGGAATCACATTGTAAAACCATGTGAAGAATTAAATTCACAGAGGCTAAAAGCAAACTAAGGGAATACAATGTTGAATTATGAGGTTTTGTAATACTCAATAAAGACAAATTGGAAAACTGGAAAAACTTGTAACCATTCATTGTCTCTGCAAAAATTAATTTTGCCAATATTTCTTATGGAGAAAAGTAAACATTTGTTCTTGTAGATACAATTATTATGGTTGTGATAAATTATATCTTTGAGTAAATTACCAGTAAAGTTTATTCATCTCTACTGTTGCTGTGTCCCGCTGAATGAAATCCTGGTATAGTTGTTATCTATGGGTCACTGAGAGGCAAGCAAATACAATGCAGATAAACTCTTTGCTTAACAAGTCAGTCTAGCAAAGAATATAGGAACGTTTTTTAATGCTGTTGAAATTAATTTATTTCAGAATTTAATCATCTCACTGTATAAATATCTTCATTACTATTTACATTATTTAATATTTCTTAAATCAGGTCATTTCAGTTATTAGGGTAAAAATCTGAAACCTTGAGAGAAATTCAGTATTTTAAATGAGAAATTCTATCCATTTTCTACTTATTCCAATAACAAAGAGTACCTCTTATCTCCAGTAGTAGCACCATCTATTGCATTGTATTTTTTAGTATCTGGTTAATCAGCAGGGTTACAGAAAATGCAGTATGAGAACAGTCAGATTCTTAACCACTGGGAGGTTGACCTGCGCCTTTTTAATGAAAAGAAAAAGTCAGTGCTTCATAAAGAAGCAAATAATTGTCTTTTATTTATATTCTTGATATAAGAAATTAAGAGTGTAAATACTCAAAGTCCTGAATTCTGTATTTAACTTGTATCATAAAATCTATTTGCAGTTCATGCTTCTTGGTGCCCTACGGGCACCTACCTGAGTCTTGAGCTCTCAGATGGGAGAAAAGCACCCCTCACATTGCCTGTAAAAATTAATATAGTTTTGCCTTCCCTTGCCTTCTACACAGCTATTCCATTTCTGCTTGTTGGCTTTAGAGTGTCTTAAAATGAAATACTCTAAAGTTCTGGAATTTTCCCATGGACTTCTGAGGGAGGAAGGCATTGAATCCTAATGGTTAGAACTCCACACCAAGGGAGGGGCAAGGGGAGCATGTACTTAAAGACTCCATGCATTGTGTGTTAAATGGAAACAATTGGTCAGGACACTGGTTTTGGATTTCACTTTAGATATTGTAACTTCTTGGGCAGACACCCCTAAGGCTCTACTAAAATCATGTGCTGATGCAGAAGGAAAACTCTCTTAACAGGCCATTTAACACTGTACCATTACTACCTTACATCCATACATTACATCTGCTAACCAGGATCAAACGTTGATTAATAGCTGAATGAAGAAGTCTTCTCAATAGCCCAAACATGGCACATTCCTTACTTATCCGAGCTTTACTGGCTCAGTGACATTAATTTGCCCCTGATCTAGTGCTCCCAGCGCTGCAGTTAAGCATGTTTGTTAATTCTAAGAGAGTCTTCATATGAATTTTGTTGCTGCACTGAGACACAGTGAGGTGAAGGTATGTGGTTCCTACTCTGTTGTACGTACTTATGCTATAAAACACTTGTGTTCACTGTGATTATATTGTGTGTGAGTTGGTGCTTAGCTCAAAGCCTAGTGAAATCTCTGGGAAAGACAATAGCTTCCTTAATTTTGGGGGTAGATTTTTAATTCCTGTTTTAGTCAGAGGAGATCTGAAGCAGTAAGGTTTGCCAAAGACTAGAATTCCTATTTCACAAGAAATACCATTAACCTGGTTCACAGGTAGGAAATAATGAGGATATTTTTTTCTAGTGGATGATTATTCCAGACGTTAATCAACATCTGAGGACTCAAAGATCAGAAACTGTTTTTGTCTCAGGGGGAGGACTAGATTAAAAGGCCTCCTATTTTGCTGCAGCATAAGTGTAGGAAGTGCCACATTTCAGTAATAGAGAATGTTTTTTTTTTTCCACCAAAGGGGAAAATCACTTGATATTCCTAAACAAGTGAAATCTCTGCATTCAAATAATCATTTTAAATTTGAATAAATACTGACTGATATTATGAATAGATATCTATGGTTAGACAAGGCAGTTAACGAGAGCTACTAAAATGTCTTAGATATACTAGATTTTGAAATAAAATCTGTTATTACTGAGTTCATAAGCAAAGACTTCATTGCTTGAGCAGAAGTAAGATGAGAAAATTCATGAGACTCCTATGTTAAAAGGTCCTCGGGACTTTATGTTCGACCTTAGCTTGACAAGGGGAAGTAGCTTTGGTGTCTCATTAAAATGAGTGACCTGTTCCAGGCTTTTAGGCCAAATCCTCAGAAGAGATCCAGTGACTTCGAATCATTCCGTCAATGAACTGACTAATGGCTTTGTACACCCACACCAGGATATGATTGTATATGCTTTCCAGAAGTGAAGTAGAAGAGTGCAGAGCCCTTCTTCACAAGTTGGCTTTGGTTTCTTGTGTATAAAATTAGTCTAACATTATTTTTCCACGTTTTTTAGCATTAGCTAAAAAACACTTGTTTCTGCTTGCTACACTTGTTTCTGTATGCTAGGACAAAGTTTTCAATCATGGTCTCTCATTTTTGGGATGTCTGAAATACTGAGATTGAAGTTGAACCTTCTTCATGTACTGCTGCAAAGTACCTATCAGCCATCAAGTGATGATTCCTCTTCTTTTAGGGTCTATCTGAAATTTCAGACAAAGATTGCCCTCAGTGTCTAAATCCAAGAATGAACTTAGTCTTTCTTGTGGCTCTGTTGTTCTGTGTTACTTGAAGTGGATTCCAGGCAGCCTCATGGTGAGGGAAGGGGGGTGTATGGAAAAGGGAAGAAAATAAATAATTTGTCAGCTTGTAGTTGTGCTTCCCTGCATTTCTGTTTGAGCAAAACTAGGACACAACACAAAGGCCCAGCTTGCAGCTGTGCTGTTCTGGCTGGCTGAGGGGGAAGGAGTCTGTGTCCTCCTTCCTTGGAGGCTGAGCTCAAGCCCTTTCCTTGCCCCATTGCCTGCTCAGCTCTTTCCTCCAGATATAAGTGCCCAGRCATTTTCACTGCCCAGTGAGGCCCCCTTGTTCCCATCGCACTTCAGCACCACATCATGCAGCTGTGTRCAGATTCTGCGGCAGCCTAGAGCAAATCCCAAAGGCAGAGGGTTTCTCCGCATCAAATATTAAAATGGATACTGCAGTATGCCCTCTCTGCTTTTATCTTGCCCTTATTTAACACATAGGAAACCTTTCTCTCAGTCTCCTCACTACAAACATAGAAATAGCTCTTGGAGCAAAAATGATCTCTCTCTGCAGAGAACCAGACTTAGGAACAAGAGCCCATAAATACTCCCTAGCTATAACACTCACCTGTGCTCAGCGGCCTCATGCTCAGCAGTTTTGTCTCCATTTGACCCTCACCCGCAGTGATGCTCTGCAAGGGTCGGAGGAGCTGGCAACAGCAGGCAGCAGCTGGACAGGGTCAGGAAACAGGGCTAGAGGACAGGGGTGGGCACGAGGCCCCTGCACCACCCGAAGAAGCCAATTGTGCTACGACACCGCCTGTGCCAGGCGGGAGACAAGACCATGATGGGCCTTAATGCTCTACTGAAGACAACCTGGAGAACAGAACAGAACATGGTGTACAATATCCCATCAGAAGTCTCCACTAGGCTGAAAAGGGCAGCCTTTGTATGCTCTGTATTCATTCCCTCACCCAACACAKCAGCTCAAAGCCAAGGAGGGCCAGGAGATCCAGGAATAACTGTCATCAATACCTAAGCCTAAACTGGTAGTGAGGAGAGGCAGATGCTGTGACAAATTTCAAGGCTCTCAAAGGGTTTGCAATATATTCCTCTGAGCAGGAGGCTACTCCTTTTCCTCTGGCAGCAACTCAGTTCTCAGAGTGTAATAAATTCCCAAACTGGATTATTTTTGTTTAAAAATAGAGCACAACCCTCCCACGAGCTCCTTAAATAAATCTCTTGCCCCTGTTCTTCTTTCCAGGCCAAGGTCATCTGAAARGGTAGCTCTTCCACTGGCTTACAGGTATTTCATCACACTCAGGTGAAGGCCAGAGGGCTTGCTGTCCTTCCCCATTGCTTGCTGTATCTGGGTTGAGACTAGGGCATTTCAGACAATTGTTCAGCCTTCAGTAACTGGGCTCCATGCTTACAGGGGCTGAAACACAGTTACAAAGCTCTGTTAAGCCATTATCTAAGTGACACGAATATTATTTTCTTTTTTTTCTCCCTCAACAATGGCCTGTTTTATTTGTTTGAACGAGGGGCTTGTAATCTACCAGATGGGTCCAAGTTGGATGTCCTCGAGATACGCTTTTCAGATGTAATTTCCAAGCTTAAGAGGGTAATTTCTTTTAAAGCTGAAGTCCTCAATTTACCCTAAGGTTAAGTGTGAAGACAGCAGCTGCACTACAAGATCTTTTACACTGCGTGGATTTTCTGCAGTATGTGTCATTAGGGTTTCATGAAGGAGAGAGTCATCTTCCTTTCTTTATTTCCTGTTATTGAGAAATAAATGTCATTGATGTGAAAGCAGTCCAGTCTGAAACATCTGAACAATACTATGTGGAGGGATGCTGCTTGCAGAAGATAAATTCTATATGAGATGTGGAATTGTTTCCACAGTATTCTTAGGTATAGAATGAAGACTCACTGATTCTTCATTCTTGAGTTTAGATGACATAAAATACGCAAGAAAAAGATTACTGCTTTAGATTTAAATTGGATTATGTTCAAGAAAAGTTAATGGTCATCTTCCTGTCTTTATTTACAGAAGTAGTATCAAGAAATATGTAGTAAAACAGGTTAATGTCTGGAACTTACTTTCCTGAAGAATTACTTCATTAGCAAATATTGTTCTTTTCTTGAAAACACCTCATTTTCTAAAAATCCTCAAGAAGACATTTGCAGAAGGCATAGATGGAAAGAGAGAGCTCTCTAAAACCAGATGAAAAATAAAGAATTCTTGGTTGATACTGAAATGATGAAATACAAGAACATGTCTACCAAAGTCTAAGAAGATGAATCTCCTCTGTTGGGTCTCTCAGAAGGTACACACCTACTGCTTCCTGGACAGGTCCAGCAAAATACTCAGATACCAACAAATTTGGCACTGCACCRTCTACTTGAGACGCCTATCCTTGAACACAGACTGCTTGGCCATTTTAAAGCGTAAAAATAACCTGTGGGGTGAAATTTCCTCGTTTTACAATGCCTGATCTCACAGACACCACTGTTGACTGACTCCAAGCGYCCCATTTGGGGACCCAGCCTGAAGTTCATATTGCTGCTGATCACGGCTTTTGAGACAGCACGTATGTGCCCACCCCCATTATCTCCTCTCTGCTGCTGTCACGGACTGCGCTTGGTCTGGTGCTCTCAGTGTTATGAATTGTTCAACCTCCACCCAGTCTTATCATGGAGTTTGCCCTGTGGTCCTTGTCATACTGCGGCTTCGTAAGCAAGTGTGCCTCTTGCTTCTGGGTTGTCGGCCTGAGTCATCTCCGTGAAGTTCTGGGGGCAGAATTGTGGATAGTTGCCTGTCCTTGGGACAAACTCTGCTCTCATTTAGAGGGCTCTCTAAAAGCAGACTGTCTCAACAAAAACCCAGAGCTCCTCTAGATTTATGCTCAGGTGAATGAATGCAGAAGCAACTGAATAAATATGAATATTATGATGGAGGAGGTTGGAAGGCAAATTCCATTTTCCTCATGTAAAATAAGTACCATTTTAATGTTTTGAAAATCAGATCAACTGTCACTTATAAYCCACTAGCAGGAATATTTTATTCTTGCATTTTGGCATGACTGTTCAGAAAGCCTCCAGTCTTAAAAGCCCAAAGTCACCCTATATAGCAATCAGTAATGGTTTAAAAAAAAWAAAAAATAGTTCAGGGATTTAAATGAAAAAAAGAGAAAAAAAAAGGAGCTTTCATTTCCGGGCAGTGAAGCAAAATCCCTCTCCCTTCAGCTATATAGCACACATTCGCTCCCCAGCTTGAAATCTGAACTTGTAGAATATTGACAGAGAGACTGCAGGAATATCCAAGCACAGTTCATAGGAAATACTACATTTTCTAGATGCTATGCTTTGTTCGTGACCAGTCTATAACTGCTGTCAAACGTCAGCTATTATTTTGTTTGCCAGGTTTGTTCTTGCAGGGGTGGTTAGTTTTGTGAGAACTGCTCTCAGCTCAGCTCACTACCATGGTCCCTACCAGCAGCCAAGAGATGGGTTAGCTTCTTTTCAGCATCTTGTAGCTTCTCGTTTGGAAGAGCCCTGGGAGTTTAATGCAACCTCTAAAGGATCTATCTGGCTCGTGCCTTTCCCATGCCKTTCTCCTACAGAGTGTATTACCACCTATTTCATCTCCCTTCACAAGATCATGAACTTCAGCATGGAAAAAGGAGGAGCTTTTGAAAAAATATTTTAAGTTTGAGTCTTTCAGCGCCATCATTTTTGGACTGATTAGGTTCAAATTGTACTAATGTGGCTATAAGATCTAGGAGAGGGGCAATATTCCCAGAAGGAATGTGGCAAACCTTCTACTCCAAAATGACTACACACTGAAGCACAAAAGATTAGAAGCCAACATAGACCACCTTACTTATCCTTGCAGGTTTTAATTCCTTCACAGATATGTGCAAGCTGAATAAAAACAACCAGCTAAATAAAAATCCCTATGCAGAAATATTTTGATCCTCTGTTAAAACAGTTTGAGCGCAAAGGATTTTGCAGCCTCTCTGCTAATCTGCTGGTCACATGGTTGAAAGAGATGCCCTTGAAGTACAATCTAGCCTGTTGTTGAGTTGATGGATGAACAAAAAAAAGAAAGAGGGGGAAAAAAAAATGGAATGGAAGTTGTGCCTCTGTATTGGTGCAGCTCAATCCTTGCCTGCGAGTCTGGGTAATCTTAAACACACTGCAGGAGTGCAGTGGATTTTTTCATCAGCTTGTGAAGGCTGAAATTGAGTTCAGAGGAAAGAGGCTCAACCTTATGTGTCTATAATAAATAATGAGGAGTTCCCACACTCCGCACCAGGGAAAGCCAATGTGTCCGTGGCCTCTTCAAATTTATATTAGTCAGTAGTGGGAAATGAGTAGTAGCCATGAATTAGTTGTAGGTGTGAATCAGAAAGCAGCAGTGGGTTTTGCAGATGAGTGAATACGTTTTGTAAATCCGTGGAGTACTATTATATGTTCCTGCGGCTGATACAATTTTTTATTTGGCCTAGAAATGTCAGGTACTTTCAATATTTGACTTGTATAAGTGTATGTGTATTGCAAGCATACATTTTTAAACAGTCATTCCCAGTTTATTGGTTTCACCGTAAATATTCACATGTAATCAACAATGGATATGCTCCTAGGGTATTCCTATCTATTCTCCCAGCCATGCCCACTGAAAGGATCAGCCAGCTCCTCTCCCTTCCAAGAAAAGCATCTGTGAAATTGCAGGCACAGGTTGGCCAGTGCTAGTCAAGGGCCAACATCATTTCAGAGAGATGAGCTGTTTAACAGGAGTGGAATTTTTAGCCCTTGTGACTCTGTAGAGAAGACTGAAAATAGAACAATTTAGAGTTGGAAAAGATCTATTCGATTAAAATTGGGTTCCAAATCTTTCTATAATCATATACGTTGCCTTTAAAAAAAGAGACCGTGCTGTATCCTTCCATCATGCTGCCTGCTTTTCACATATTCCCTTGCCTAACCATGTATCACCTGCATATAAGCAGAGAGGACAGTCCCAAGTGKGCAGAGTTCTTCCTTTTTTGTAATGCAGCTGGTGGTCCAGGCAATCTCTTTTGTGAAAGCCCCATGGTTACAGACACCAGTGATTTGAGGCCTTCCTCAGCCTAGGGGTTTCAATGTGATGCTGATGGACTCGGAGAGTGGCCCAGTCACCAGGCTGCTAGATCCTGGGCAGCCAAGGGGCACAGTCTCTCCTGTAGGAACCAGGGCACCATTTGGGCAGTTACACAAGGCCGAGAGGAGGTGTCTGCTGGTTAGGATGCGCACTTCTCTGGGAACTTAGGTGTAGAAGAGAAGCTCAGGTACAGAGAACAGTGCTAAAAATATTAACATCCAGAAGAGTTTTGTTGAAAAGGGGTTTCTGATTTTGGACAGAGATAGATAATGAAATTGTGTCATTAAGGAGGAGATTCCTTTAATTTGAAAATGTAAAACATACAAATAATGTGTTGTAACCAAGACTCACAACAAGACCTTCTCCTTAACATCTTCTTTTCTTTTTTTTCCTCTATATCTCAGTTTAGAAAAAAACCTAAAACCAAACAAATGTTAAGAATTCCATTCTGCAAATGACCCCATCAATCCAGTTTCATCACCCTTACTTTGTCAGCTGCAGATTTGATTCTGGAGATTTAGTTAACGAAGATTTATTCTTTCTGCTAAAAATATATCAGGTCATTGTCCACGCACTTACCATCAGGCAAAAATGAAAGGAAGAGATGAATATAATAAAAATAATTAATTGCTTTGTTTACTGCATAAATATATCTAAAGAGAGAATCTATTTACATTCCTAACACCCTCCTGACAGTAGTGTATAGAATTACATCCTCATCTTAGAATGTGGCAATAGTTGCAGTCATCATCTTACATCATTTCTGCCAGCCTTCAAGTGGCCTTTTTATGTTTGTGCCTTGGAAGAATGTTGTCAACATTGCCCTCCGTGCAGGTGCTTTCCTCCTGCAGCACACTGATTAATCCTGCCCTGGGTCATGACAGGGATTACACTGACTGCAGTCCTTCATTGCAAGTGTCCTGCCCCAACACCTTCTAGCTCTATTTTGGAGCTGTTACTGCAAGGTGCTGTACAGCTATAAATGCACTTGGACCTCTTGAGTATTCAAGGGTCAATGCCAAAAGAGAGAGATTTTAGGGAGAGCTCATGGAAAGCTGGGAGCATCACTGCACTGACTGCTCAGGGGGAATATAAGCAGTGGGGGACAAACCACACATCTTGTTTGCTGTCCAATCAGAAGGAGATGGCATTTCAACCGGCTGTGCTGGGAACATGAGTCACTGCACTGGTATCTCTCCAAAGAGATGGGTCTGGTGAAAGTTGTAGCTGTGTAGGCCAGAGCCTAGATTGCCAATTCTTGCCAGAACAAGGTGCACTTGGCAACGCACATTTGCCTCAGTCCCCACAGAAATGCACTGAAAGCCAGGGAAACCTACCCACAGAAGTCACGGCAAAGTCACAGCTCTCTGGCCCAGCAACAAAGTACGCATGTGCTGATGTGGCAGAGCAATGCTGCAGTTGCAAGATGACAATATTTCTGTAAGAAAACAATTTCCAGRGCAAAAAGGCTGAACAAACTATCTTACTGGTAGAAGCCGAAGATGAAAACTTTGCAATGTTAATTCATTACCATAGTCTCTCTCATGACTAGCCTCATAATCTGATATAAAGTTAGGCAAAGCAAAAACTGATTCATCTTAACCTGTCCGGCAGAGGGACTCTACTGACTCAGTCACTTCTACTGGACAAAAAGAGACAAAAGCCCAGTGTCATGGACACATGAGGTAGCATCATCTAGTGTCCCTTAATAGCTGAATGCAAGTGCTGACTGAGAGGAGTGAAAGGGTGATGCTTGTGTAGCAGTTAATTCAAATATACCTTTATCAAGTGCTGTGGAGCATGTGAAAACGAGACTATAAGACTGTATTGGTACAATAATGCTGAGGAGCTGGGGATGATGTGTGTTATAGACTGCACAGAAACCCCTTGAGTGTAAAATAAGCATAAATAAATGAAATCTTGTCTTCCTGAGTCTGCTGACAGCTTGTAAGAAATATCATGAAGTAAAAGCTTTGTTCCATCTATCATTTTGAAATCAAAGRTAAGACATCATGGATGCTGATGTTAACTATGTCAGTGCCAATCTTTTTTTTAACAGAAATACTGAGTTACTGTTCTTTATCCTTAAACTTCCTTCCATATTTTCCACAGCTACCAAAATCACCAGCCATCCCATATGAAGCAAGTAAAAGCTCTAGTATTGGTAAAGAAAAACCACCACTCATTTAACATTCAGTTTTATTTCCCAGGTGCCAGTGAGAAACAGATCATCTTCTCTTGACTTATTAAAGATATATGGTGAGACTCTACCCACCAACAGAATCATCAGCTGGTCGGGCTTTGCTAGGGCATTGATCTGGAAGACGTGCCCCTGGCAGGACTATGAGCAAAGGAATGAGCAGAAGGGGCTGAGTTACTGTATTTTTTCCATAGTGCATTACGCAGCTGAAGTGCTCCTGACTCAGACATCCTCTGAGGTTCCAGAGTGTAGTTAACAGGCAAAACCCACAGTTAATCTGGTGTATTCCACAGTAACTTCATAAGGTGAACCAGATTCTCTCAGGCTCTACTGGAGACATGTGAGGGAATCTGCTGTTGGTCTCTGCCCACCTCCCTCCCAGACTATGATCTACTCCCTTCCCCGAGCCCACTGAACAAGATACATCATACCATCAGCAAACACCGCTTAGCAGTCACGGGCCAYGAGCAAGAGTTTAAGCAGAGAGAAAAAAGGAGCACTGTGCTCCAGTGCAGGCGAGTACTGAACACCTTTGTGGAGACTGGTGCCTGGAGGGGTGGATAGAAGCAGGTCCAGAGGGGCTTCTTGATAAATCTGCACCTACCTTTGCCTTCCACTGACTTCTCTGTCACTGCACGGGTTTGAATCCAGCCCAGCACTGTGGGGTGGGTTTTGATGTGGACACTTAGCAGAAGTGCCAATTAAATAGATTAGCAGATGTGGAAGCAGCTTGTGTGTGTGTGTGYGCGCGCGCGTGTGTGTGGTGTCAAGAGGCAGAGCCAGGGCCTGCTTAGAGTCTGACAAGGTCATGGGGACTCTTGGAATAAGCAGAGCACCTCGACTGCCTCCATCCCATGCTGTCTATCACAGCTGGGGCTGGGATGTCTGGGTATGCTGACAGAGAAGAACCTCTTTCTTTCCCTAAACTTAGGGACAGCAAATGCAGCAGACCTTGTATAGCCTCATGGAAACTCCCCTTATGCTCCCCAGGAAAGCCTGTCACTAAGTTTTCCTGATCATCACTGAATCCCTCAATAAACATTTTCTGACAATTCTCCTAGATACATAGAAAAAAAATGTGAAGGGGCAGTTAGAGGCACATGAAAATCTGGCACAGAAGTGTTTAGGACTCCAAGACCCTCTTGTCATACATTTGCACACACACACAAACACACATCCTGCACTGCTCACCACCAACACTCTGCCAGGATCCAACAGCATTTTGCCACCTGGCAGCCCCCCTTGCAAGCCTAAGCAKGCTAACAGCAGCATGAAACTTCCTCCAACTTGAAGCAGGGCTTGACTTTCACCTTAGCTTCTAAAACTGTCCATTAATCAGATTTAGCAGCTTAAGGAGCAATGTAAAGAAACACAAGGCAGAATATAATCAAAGAGAAGTAAGATTTACAACTTTGCTGCAGCGAGGACAAGAGAGTGTTTTGAGAAGTACCTGAGTGAGTTATACTGAAAAGCATAGCATAACTGCAAATATTATCCTCTCGCTGTGGAGAGTCCTCTTATTTTTCGTGCAGATTCTGTCTACAGAATGCAAATAACTTTGCCGGGAGTCAAGACATTTCCTTTAATCCTCTCTACTAATACCTGGATTTCTTTTCTTGAGCCACCAACAAGATCTAGCTGTGCAAATAGCAAGTGAGGTTGTAGGATATTTTGGAAAAGATATTACCTGCAGGGATAAGGATGTACTATGGCCTGGCAAAGCCTGTACCCTCATTTAAAATGCCCTGTGAAGCAATGGCTACCCATTCCCAAAGAAAACCAACTCAAACCAGTATAACCAGAAACTACCAGGAATATCAGAGGAACAAATAGTCCATGTACCAAGAAAGGAGTAACAGAGCGTGCTCATTCATGTCATAATAAATACTGAGAAAGCTTATGATTTTTATTTATATAACCACCAGAGAGAGACACGCTAGGGAAGAAGAGTAACTATTTAAGCCACTATTTAAGGACAACACTAGCACAAGAATAAGCAAGCGTTAACTGTCTGTAAGTTAATCTAAGCTAGAAATGAAATGTTTTCTACACAGCAGGAAAGTGATGGTCTGGGATAATCTCCTAACAGGAGTAGGGGGAACACAACAAACCTCTGGGATCACAGGACATTGCTTGCTACTTTACAAATCAAGCTGTAAGACATAGCTATCCACAATAGCAGGGAATTAACTCACCATAGTCTATTCAGTCAAAGCCTCTGTCCAACATCCCCCACACTGCCTRCAACCCCCTTCAGCTGTGTGGGTTTCTTTATCCTGGTTGGTTGCTCCCAGACAAACATTTTCACCTGCAATATTTTGTCAGGGGGAAAAAAAAAGTATGTGGGATATAGCTTTGGAAATGACTGCAAAGAGATAATACTGAAAGGTTTATTTTCTAAAGTGGTTTTATTAGCAGTGAAAGGGATAGAAACTCAAGTTATTATTTCTCTGAAGTGAAATTATTACAAAATGGCTGCTCTGAGCACTTTTTGCCCATGAAGGAGCCTGAAAAAGAGATGTGCACATGCTGAAGCCTTACAAAATAAAAGTGTTGCCTGTCAACTGACAAGACAACAATGACTTGCTTTGTTTTAATGGGGAGGCTCCAGGCATTTCTTTTAGGACCTYCTGTTATTCTCTGAGATCTCAAAGACAACTTTTTTAACCTGCCATTCCCCTCTTGCCGCAGTGCCTGGGGAAGACGCGTGGGAGGTATTGCTCATAACCTCCCCGTTTGCAGAACCAGGAGGCATGCAGCAGTTGTGTCACCACGACTTGCTCGCTGCACTGCAATTGCATATATGCACGATCATAATTATTTATCTGCTMATGATCAGCGGTTTACCAGTGATGGAGGTGCCACATTTAGAAGAAAAAGTAATTTCACCAGAAGCACATTTATACCGTGCAATTGCATCCACACTAGGAAATCTTTTTCTATTGAGCTTTATGTCATTATAGTAATAGAAGCCCATAGGAAAATCGCTTTTCAATTATATTTTCCAACAAATTTCCAGAAAAAAGTCAGGACTCATAACTTTATCTAATTATTCTTCAAAATCTTTATTTTGGCCCTTGACTGGAGACTTCTCTTTCCGGATAGAGATGGACTTTGACCATAATGATGCAATGTGAGATTATGGCATCACTCACAGTAGTGTTTATCCAAAAATACTACTGTCTTTTTTGGATAAATTGTCCTGCATCATATGCATTTGCAAATGGAGTACCAGTGTATATCCTAAACTGCCTGCAATTCCACTAGAGAAAATATACAGGCAGGAAGGACAGGAAGTTTATCTTCATTTTATAGATGGGAGACAGATTCACTCGTTAAGCCCAGATGAAGCCCCATCATTGGGTATCCAAGACATCTGCACAGGTTGACGGGCACGGCCAGCAGCAGGAAAGCAAATACCTAGAGCATATCACATAGCTCTAGGGACCTATCTCTAGCCAATGGAAACAAGCCCTAGGCATAAAGTTGTCTAAGGCTACATAAGGAGACTGTGATGAACTTAGCAATTGCCTGCGATTCCTGAATATCAGATCTGCAAGATCTCGCTGCCTGTCTTTTCCAAAGCAGCTTCCTGACAAGCCTTCACCTGGAGGCATTATTCTTCAGTGAATATCAAGTGAAGAACAGAGTGAAATCAGCCATCACCATACTCTGTTAGACTGGGCTGTGAAGCTGTACCCAAAGGCTTGCAAGCAACCCSCTGTGGGAGAGCAACAGCAGAGCAGTGAGGTGCCTGTGTCGCATATTAACCTTAACATAATCCACTCCAAAACCAGAGATTTTGTATTTTAACTTAGCAATACGAACATTAAGAAAAGGCTTTTTTTGATATGATAGATAGCATCTTTGCTACAATTCTTGTGGGTCACTTGACCAATACCCCAGTGACATGCTGAGCTGCAGAATTGGTACAAGAAATATTCCTTCCTCGAGATACTATTTCACAGCTATTTAAAATCTAAACTTATAAAAATGAAAAATTACTTATTTTTTAATTTGCTCTATACAATAGTATAAAATTTTTAAATAGGATTTCTCACTACAAAATTAGCTGATCTTCTGATAGCCCAAAACAGTAAAAAATCACACTCACAGCTCCCTTAAATAACTTCTCACCAGCCCTTGTTTGTCACATATTGACTATAGCCTTTCCTTCCTTTCTGCTGGGATCTTCCTTCAGACCCTATATCCTCAAAACACACTTTCAATGTGATCCTGCTGCTGTCAGCAATGTGAGCATGTACTTGCAGCTAATTCTCTCCCAACAAATTCTTGCTTTTAAGTTGCTTCATTCCTTGGCTCACCTTAAAGTTGGTTTCTAGACTAGACTGCGCTTTGCAGTCAATGCCAGTCCATTTCTTATAACCTAGTTGCAAACAGCCTGCCTGGGAAGGCTGGTAAAAGTGGTGAAGGTGCCAACTTGCCAGGCAATGGACCTGTAGCCAGGCAGAGGTCCTCCTGGGAAGGTGTGGCAATGAGAGGGATGCACACCTTGAGAAGAAGGGCCTACAAAGCTCCAGAAGTACCCCAAGACAGGCTCCATCCTGTGCCTGAACCTGCCTTGCCCAGCATACAGGCTGCATTACAGCACCGTGTGGGAGAAAACCACCTCCACAAGCTGTCATCCACCTTCTTCCCCTTTGTCAGCATGTGTTTCTTATTCTACCAGAGCAAATTAAAAGGGCGAATAGCCATAACCCAAGCATCTAATTTTAAATGACTCTACCTCCTCCCTGAGATACCTGCTGACTGAAGATTCTCTGTGGATTTTCTGTTCTGTACTAGTGCTACACTGCTGTGGTGAGGTTCACTCAGCCCTACAAGGGAGAAGCATAAAGTGTGGTATTGACTTTTCAGTAGCATACGCCAATGCAGTCATCCCCTGGCTACAAATATCCATGGGAAAAATAGACATGTCCTTTAATAAGAGCAAGAGTGCTTAAAAAAGAACACTTTATTGCAGGGTTGCCTTCACCACTGTAAACTGCAGCATTTTCATTTGCCTGTATTTATTGCACTGAAGTGTTTATATCACTGTAAAGCAAATATTTGCTTTCAAAGGTCACCCATTGAATCTCTCTTTCTCTGGGGATATGTGCAGGGTTCTCTAAGACTCTGGTATAACTCCATAAGAATATACAATGTTCTTGCAATGAGATCCTTTATTGCATCCAAGCACTACTAAAATAGCAGCTGCAGAATTAAAACTGTAACAGGAAATGCATTTCCACTAGCCAGTTTCTCTCGGAATTTTCCTTTAACCTTTAATCTCCTGTTGTCCTTCTCTGCTAACAGTGGTAAAATACATAAGATCGGTCCACAGAGAATTTGATACAAGACATCGAGTCCTTAAAATTACTTATCTAGAAAATAGTTTGGTCCATGAAGCACAMAATTTTTTAACAATATTTGGACTTTTATTTTCTTTTAAGAGAGCCTAGTGTGTGTTTGCATGTGAACCCAAAGAGTTCACCCCTTTTTGAAATGAAAAAAAAGACCCTCATGAATTTTTAAGCTTGCATTTGTAGGACAGTTATTGCAAGTACAAACCTCTGTTGAAAATGAAGAATGCATTTTGAGATGATAAGTCTAATCATACTGGGGATTTCAAAGACAGTTATAGGATTTTGATATTTGCTTCAAATTAACTTGAATGAGCACAAAATATATAAGCTTTGAAAAATGCAAAATTTTAAATATTTTTTAAAAATATAAACTCAGCAAGGAATTTATTTCCTAGACTTCTCAACAGTATCTTCAGTCTCCATCCATTTTACTAAAATAGCATCAGATTTTAGTGGGCCAATGCTAAGATTAATGCTTTTTGCTTTTGGAAATGCACTCAGTAATTACCGAGAGCAAACCCATTGTGGTTTACCTTTTCTTAGCCATCATTCAGTTTCAACACATTTTAGTACACCAGCAGGACTATATATAGACCCCAGATTTTTCCTTCGACACATTACGGGGAAAAAGTGGAGGTTTTTTTGTTTTTTTTTTTGTTTTTTTTTTTATGTGTAGAGAAATAATACCCTCTGGAGCTCTCTCTAGAGTTATGAGATTTTATCGATAACAGAGTTTTCTTGTTTTGTATTCTTACTAAAAGGAATAAGCCTTATGGAATTTTCTAGGAAAATCCTAGCTGCCATCTGTCCTTCTCCACATCTTGAAAGGCAACATCTGCAAAAATTTAAACCCATCCCCAGATACTTGCAGAATATATGCAGTTTATCATACTATGTGCAAATAAGTAATCCTTATTGATTTTTGTACATGGTTTTCTATTAAATAAAGTTGATTCAGCATTGCTACAGGGCACCTCATTTTAAGGCTAAAACTTGATGTAAAATGACTTGTCTGGAAAAATGTTTTTTCCTATTTCTCAATCCATTCTAAGTGCTTTACAAATACCAAACAATCTCAATAAACCTGTCAAGTTCAATCACTTGCTACATATCATCTCTCTGGTTACAACCTCTGACATTTTTTAAGGTTGATGTGAAATAGGATGCATCTGTCACTAAGAGGTCAACTGATGGCTCTAATTAACCAAAAGGATAACTCTAGAGATAAATCACAAAGTTTCACCATTTTTTTTGTACTACACAAGGCTACTAGTGATTCATGATCAAAAATTAATAAGAAAAAGATCAAAAGTAAGGCTGGAACCTACTCGAGAATTGGTTTATCTGTGCAATTTTTATTACCTCTGGCAACTGACTGATGGATTCTACTGTTTGTTACTGCCACTCTCATCTCATCTTCACTTGCTTACACTTCTGTAATCATTGAGTTCACATTGGATACGGTAGAGACTGAACCCAATTCCACRTTAGCATCCTATCCATTCTCTGGTACCTCAACTTCCATTTTGCAGCTAGTAAAATGCTACCAGTAGGCATAATGCAGAAGTAGCACCAAAGCCATGCTTATATTTTCTGTGTTTTTGCTATGGCTCTCTGATGCTGTCCTATTGACACAATCATAATGAGTCATGCAAGCAGAGAATATTTTAAGCAATAAATCTAGATTCACAGACTTAATCCTGATATACTGCTGATGAGGCTCTGCCAGAAATACTTAAATGTTGCTTTTTGTGTTGATTTGGGACAAGAGTAGATTGCAAAATGGTGGCATTCCTGACTGACTGACTCTAGCACTAACCCATGCCAAGACGAAAGGGAGTTGAGAGAGAGGTTCTCCACTCAAATATTTTCTTGTTATCCCAGTGGAGCCTGCCCTTTCTTTCTACTCCTTTTGCTGTTTGGGGTGGGCTCTCCCTGGAGCTGCATGGTGTGTTAYGAAAGACAGGGCACAAAGCCCAGGGCAGCAGGGCATAGGAAGGCTGAGGGGACCTCAAGCAGCACAAGATGTCCCCGCACTTTCACATGCCCTCCAGGAGTCTGACTCCTGATTTATCTTTTCCTCCTAATGTTCAGAGTGCCCGGGTTTTTGTAAAGCTTATTTACTGCTGTTTGTGAGCATCCTTGAAGGGCCTGATATCACATGAATATTAGCCAGGAAATTAAGCTCTGCATTTGCATCAGCTGGGGCTACAAATGAGTTGCTTAAGCTTGGTCYTTCACACTGCAGTGACTGTGCAGCTGTCAGAACCCAGTGAGCTTGTTCCAGCCACCTCTCYAGCATATATTGAGGCTTCCAAATATTGTTTGACCCATCACAAAATGCCAGCCTCCCTCAGACAGGGATGTGGTGATGCTCTCAGTGATGAAAATAGGATGTCGTGCCAGTAGCTTCAGGGCTGATTCTACAAGACAGATTTCTTCCTGCCGTAGCCTGAAAGAGCAAAAGCAACCACAAGTGAGGACATGGCTGAGGCAAAAGCATGAAGGTCACATACTCCCTCTTAGATAAGAAAAACAGCAGATTATTTGCTGAAGCTGCAGAGCAAATTCCAGAAGATGTCTGCTTTCTTTATACATTTATAAATAAACAGGATACGATCCAGGAAATATCTCTACTGCTCCAACTGTACCTGTTCAACCTGCACTCTTGTTGTCCCAATGGAGAGCATGGTCAGATGAGGAATGGATTCATTTCTCCATTTAAGCAGAGTTGTTACTGTTAAAATTTTGAAGCCAATCTCTGCCCTAACTTACCTTGCTTCATAAAAGCTGCATGTTATCTGAAAGACAGGGCAGAACATAGCCCCTGGGATCTTACACTCCTAGAGTAGTTTTACTGAAATGGGCTGCTTTTATCCTGCTTATGTAATTTTCTTGTTCTTTAATCTCCGTCCCCACATCTCTTCCATCTCCCTTTCACCTGGGATTAGGTCTTCTTGCAAGGAACGGATCTAACATTCGGTGAGCAGCAATTTGCAATGTGCCATGCTTGAATCAAACAGCGAAATAAGACAGTGTTGTGGCTATGAAGACTTGACAGATGGTAGGAGGGCCCGCCTTTCTTAATCAAGTCATCCTCAGTAATCAAAGATGGGTCAGATCAAAATCTGACCCATCTGAGATCAATATTAGGTACTGGTTAGGTCATACTGTGTATTCCTCTGAAATTAAGGAGTCTTCCATATTGATATCTTTACCCAGTTTAGCTGTAAGCATTCCAGAATCTATGCTAGAGTTCCCTGGACAAGTCTTTRGCTGATAAAAACCAGCAAAGTTCCATTGTCTTTAGTTTCCTTGGAGATACATTAGCTGAGCATTAGGTCGTCCAAGCTATGCAGCTGAAATATAGGATGTGAGGGGTACAGACTTGACCTTTAACTCCTTCCTAAGTCTGCTTTTAGTTCTAGAGAAGAATGAATGGATCTTAAAACCATTTCTGGTAGCAAACAATGCCTCCTGAATGTTCAGCTTCAATTTGTATAGCATTTGAAATGCTACCCTTAAGGAAAAAGAGCTTTTTTTGCTTTAATGAGTATGTCAGGGATACATTCTTGTTCCTTCAGAGTGATTAACAGTGCAAGCATAAAACATTACCTTGAAACATCCTGAGTGCTCCACACACATATAAACCTACGTATGAGAATTGCTGTCCAGAACAAAAAAGTTTGGGTGAGGGCACTAATGTAATAAAAATACTTTGGGCCATTGACATTTAAGCTCAGTGCTTTAAGCACATGCAGTTTAACCATGCATTTTTTTCCTCTTTTTGCTGTCTTCCAGACTCGCAGGCCGAACACAAACCCTTGATCTGCAGCTTCCACAAACACATCCGCCGCTAAAATGGCAGAAGACGCGGACATGCGCAATGAGCTGGAAGAAATGCAGCGGCGTGCCGACCAGCTTGCGGATGAGGTGAGGCCAATTACTAAGAAGAAACTTGGGGTTCTTCTTGCATGACAGACATGTCCAGACACAGCAGCAGAGCTGGTTAAGGATTTATAGGGCTGAATGTTTTCTGTCAGCTTTATTTTGGGGAAAGCTGATCCCTACTCCAATCTCAGGCTTTCCAGTGGCAAAAGACAGTGACTCAGCCAAAGACACCGAGTCGTTGCCGACTTACGCTGCTGTCACTGAGAGCAGAATTCCTGCACTTGTCACAAGATTTCCGGGACAAGACACATGTGGAATAAATTGGGGCAAAAATGAATGCCACGTTTAGTCTAGATTAAGTAGTCTAGATTTTTGATCATGAATTTGGTCTATTAGAGTCTGCATCACTTTGACTGACCTCAGAACAAGAAATAGTAATTTTTTTTTCTTCGGGGCATTACTTCCATTTGCCAAATACATGGAATACTAAAAGTCAGCAATAATGTATCTGAAATCTCTGTGAAAATCATGGATTTTATTTTCAGAATTGGAGCACTAGCTATTCCAAATGCTACCACTGACCACACAGGCAAAGACAGTGGAAGCATTAGAAGCTACAGCTACTCAGAGACATATGGGCTACTGCATTAGGGAATCCTAACAGAGAGCTGAGGATGAAGAGAACACTAGGACCCTGATGACAGCACGATTTTGAGGGATGGCAAAGAAGACAGGAAACAATAGTGTCAGTATAAGCCTGCACATTAGTGATGGGAACTGTATCTGCCCAGTCTAAGTGGCTTTTCCTCCTTTTTTCAGTCACTTGAGAGCACCCGTCGCATGCTGCAGCTTGTTGAAGAGGTAAGGACTTACATTTTATTTGTGTTTCCCTTATGAGCAAAAGTATTGGAGAGTGTAACACAGTGAAGTATTTTGGTCATTTTATTCACACTGCCAGGGCATGGTCATGGCTCTACAGGCCACTCCATCACTGACTGTCCTTATCCCAGCCACGAAGGTCATTTGAGCCACTATAACTCAGTTTTCAGGGGTTAAACTGAAGACCATTAGCTGAGGCACTGTGATTCAGCCATATCTGGGTATTTGTTGAGAGAGACCGCTCAAGATGAAGCAAGCAAATAGCCTCTGAAGGTGACCTAAGTCAGGGACAAATGCCTGAGCTCACTACAGAGTTCCTGGAGCCTCATGCTGGCACAACTCGGACGTCACTGCCATGACACTGCAAGTGGGGGCAGACAGAAGGGCCTTTGGTTTGTTTGCCCTGGCATCTCTAAATATCTCCCTCTGCACAAATACTTGCAGCTATTTATAGAGCATCAATCACCACAGCATCAAAGTGTCGATTCCTTATGTATCTCTGGAACATTTATTAGGATTTTGAGGCTCATTAAATGTCATAGATTGACAGCTCTGGAGTATGAAGTTCTCTCTTTTTCTGCAGTGCTGAGCAAGTGAATCCAAACACAAAGCTAATGCATTTTATGCCCATCTGGAGAGAGCACTTCTAGGGAGGGAAGCAGTTCAGTCAGGCCTCATTTCATGGCCTTTGTAACGATGGGGTTTAAAAGTCCAACCCTCCCAAATTCAGTTCAATCTAGAGAGATCAGCCATCAGGTGGTGATAAACTTTGGTCCTGCCTGACAGGATGTATTATGTTCAGACACCATGCTAGAGCTGGTGCTGGAGCTAGTGACATTTTTAATCAGGGTTTTCAGGAAAGAACAGTCTCAGTGTAGTGACAACCGTGGGAGTCGCAAGCAAAGACAACGGGCAGAAAATGACATCAGGTCCCATGTTCATGAACAAATACAAGCCCAGCCTTAGGCTTCAAGGCCTTGGAATCAATCATGACTGCAGAAATCAATGGAGTACAACAGAGATAAAATTAAATTCCTGTGTACAGATAGATAGATGGATCATTGAACACAGGTGGCATCAGTTCTCCTCCAAGCATGCTTTGGCTCTCTTATGGCTTGGCCCTCCCAGCAGGGGCACGTTCTTATCTTGCACATAAGCTGTGTTTTTCCTCTTTACTGCACAGCTACCCGAACATGCTACTTCTAACCATCAGGATATTTCAACTCAGTGCTTGGTGTAGCTCCTGATTAAACCAAATCAACTATGTATAAGATAGTTTCACATGTATTTGTGCGTATCTCCACAAATACAAAATAGGAGAGCCTGCTGCCCCAGAATGCCTGTGATTTAAATAGACAGGGCAGATGATGAGTGGGAAGAGAGAGAGGCACAGGAAAGAGAAGTGATTTGCCCAGGGCCAAACCATCAGTAAATATCAGACCTGCCTCTCCCGAGCCATATTTGTGTGACCAATGCACTGCCTGAATTTTCCTAGCATATTGAACCAGCATATTGCAAATGCATATTGCAAATGCCACTGAAATTTCAGCATTAAACCATAGCAATTTCACAAAGTGGGAGGAGAGCTGGGACTGCTACATCTACCAGTGAATTTATGTAGTGTTTCTCAGAAGATCTCAATATCTCTCTAGATCAGGTGTCTTTTCAGATTCTACAATATCTTCCTACTCAAATACAGACATTTTAAAAGTAGCACTGAGCAGTCAAGGGAATTCTCTTACAAGGAGCTGAATATAGTTTTCACTAAGGTGACTACAAAAGACCTTTGAAATTCTTTATGTGGTCTAAACAGTTGGTTGCTTACTCTGATCCCATTTTCTAGGTACTTTTAAAACAGTGCAGTACTTAGGGAGTGGAATATTTCATACTGAAAAGGTGAATGTAAGGAACCTGTCTGGTGGGTTGAGAGAGAAGAATGTAGAGTTCCAGGGAAAGAATATGTTTTATTATATCCTATTGGCGGAGCAAACTTGTTATTCTTTACCCAGGGAAATTAAACCTATACTTTTAAACATTATCGCTATATACATATGTAGGAACTTAAATCATGGTCAGCAACACTGTGCTTGGTATTTGGAAAACACAGAGCAAACAGGTTGACTTGGCCCCTGAGTATGATCTAATCCTCAACAGCACTCTAGAGAGAGGGGCTGCAGTCCATTTAGTGAAGCCTWACAACAGTACAAGCCACCTTTACATGCTGAACTGTAAGTCACGATGCAGGGGACAAATCCAATGTGCAGCCAGGACCCTTGCACTCCTTGTCCAAGACTAGACCAAGTTTGAACAGGATGGACTAAGGACTGGTGATAGTTCTGGGGAACATCAGCAAAGAAAACAGAACTGTTCTCCTTGCTCAAGGACCAAATTTGTTACTACTTCTTATTGTTATCACCCAGCTTTGCAAGGAGTTGATTGCTTCAGTTCTAGCACTACAGGGGAAACAAAGAAGGAATAGTGAGTGGCCATCATAAAGTAGCCACTGCTTTGCCCCAAGGAAACTACATACTGGGAAGATAGATTACAAAAATGGCTTTGGTCCATGATGCTGACCATACCCATACAATACATAATTGCACCTACATTAACCAGTGGTCATTAAATGCCTTAGACTGAGAGCCGCTCAGTTATACAGGGCTATAAATAAGTGTATTTTACGGTGCTGCTGTGCTATGTTCCAGCTAAACATAAAATAAAAATGAACTGAGGCAGAAGTAAGACCGAATGCATAGCTTAAAGCTGGCCCTGTTTTCTTGTTCAAACTTTTTACCTTCGAACCAACTCTATTAAATGCAAGATAACACACTAAGGGAAAAACAGAAATCCCAGGAAGAACGGGCTTGGCAGCACATACACACAAAGGGGCTACTTTGTATATTCAAATCCAAACAAGACTGCTTTCTCTTCYCATATGCTCGAGGGTGGCACTCAAGCTTACTAACATTTCAAAGCCGAAATGGTAAATTATAATGTTTATTTTGATAACCTTGTGATGCTGACCTTGATGCATGACATTGGACATAGAGTATGCTATTTTACTGACTTACGTATACATTATCATGCCATCATTTGTGATTGGCAAAGAAGCTTCCCTGACATTATTATCATAGTCAAAATGATAGTCTGATGAATAAGACAAATAAGATTCTATTAATTTAGGCTTGTCAAAACTAATTTAGAAAATCCCTTTGACATCAGCAGCTGGTGAAACAGTTCTGCTGAGTGAAATATTTTAATCTGTGTATTTCCACAGAAATATGTATCATCTGACACAGACAAAGGTGTTTCTTTGTCCTGCTGTCACTTTTTTCTGTGCAGGATTAATCCCTTTTGTCATTGCAAATCAGCAACTGGAGGAACGCACATGGTGCTAGGTGAAATCAGGCCCACAGCACTCAGGGAGAGCTGCACTGATCTGTATTGGCTGAGGATCTAAACTGTGTGGTCAATTAACAGGGCGAAGAGAACCAGCATGACTCTCAAATCAGGCATAAACAGACATTACAGCCTTAACAAGGTGGCAGTGAGCTTGGAGCAAGAACTAAGGAGATGCATTAGAAAGGATGACTAAAAAATGTTTCTCTGACCCCACTTTTGTCTCCAGGGAGTTGACACTTCTTTTTAGTGTCTCTCTGAACTCCTAGCAATGTCAGCCTGTCCTGGTATATAATTGTCTGTATTAATTTATTCAAAACAGACTCTATAATTTCTATTGATTGAGACAAAAATCCTTGCTGAAGCGGAAGTTTGTGTTTTTCACAAAACTGAGAGTGTATAGTTGCTTCTCAGGGCATTTCCTGAAATGCTCAGAAAGTGATTTTTATAATTCAAATCCTCTAGCTGACACATCATTCCTTCGTACTGATATGTAAATTTTGCCCAGAGCTTAAACAAAGCTGGAGGAGCTGCTTTTTGTAGCTGGCCCAGATAGGACACAACATACTGTGTTCCTGGGAGGACTGATGGGCCTTTTTGGCAGCCATTCCAATTACCTTCCTAGCTTTATTCTCACCTTGGGAAATTAAGTGACATAATAATAATAACATGAAATGATACAGCTATGTATCTCCCCTCCAAAGGGCTAGCAGATGTCAGTGAAAGTCTTATCACTGACTCCAATGGGCTTCAAGTGAGATCCTAATAACAAAAAGATTTAAAAAGCTTTTAGAGAAGATTSAAGCTAATGTGTATTACAGTCTCCAACAGGGGTGCAAATTATACTGTTAAACAGATTTCACTGAAGCACTGACAGACTTAGAATGATGTACCTAAGAGTTGAATTAAGCCCAGAGGTTTTAAATCACAGGCTCTGTATTTCTAATTAAGAATCCCATTGCCTAGACTGTGCTCCAGCAAAGAATTTAGGCACGTGTTTTACAAAAGCATACAGCAAATCTCAGTGTCAGTGACGGCGCTCACACAGTTAAACACAAACCAGTATTCCTTGTCACTTTGACTTTATCCAAACTATTAGAGCTTAGTGCTATTTAAAGATAGAAGGACATTGACCTACTGTGTTTCATAAGCTTTGTGGGTCTATATTCATTGTGTTATTTCCACATATCTGGTTAATTTTTGAAAGTCAAGGATAGCGTCACAGTCAGTGGGGTCCCAGGAGCAGCAAAGCAGCTGATACAACGGGCTTGTCACTCAGTGCTCTGCTACTACTTTCCCTAGAAGGCATTTTGTGGGGGACCACCACAGGAGAGGGGCCTTTGACACAACCACCTGAGAAGCCTTTCATCTTGTACACAAAATATGTCAGCTCCTCCACTTTGCAGGAAAGCAACTGGCTGCTCGTGACAGTCTCCTTGGAAATGAAAGATTGGAAGGCTACAAGAACTGACCCACTGTTTCTAGACTTAGGATTCAGTACGTTCAACAGTTGGGTGGGAAAATTATATATTTTACTGTTGGTGATATACCTGCTTTTTGGATAAACAGAGGAACTCCAGAGCTGTCAGTTCAATGCCTTAATAAGACCAATACACTCTATGTCATTTTCTTCTAAAGGAAAGAGCTGTAAGAAAGATGCTTGTCATTCCACGACAAAATCTGGCAGTCCAAATTCTCTTCTCAAATACAATGGGAAAACAGAGTCAAAAGTAAATCTGAATGACAGGGCATAACATTTGTAGATTCAGAAGCTAAATTAAAGTGATACATACTCCTTGAACTCTGTAGTGTCCTCTCAGAGGTGTATTTTTCATCCTAATCTGGCCTAAACTACCATGAGAGTCTTGTTCTTTGAGAAATYTTATTCTGCAGCAAGCTAAATGGTGGATTGGAAGATCTTAACAAATTCTTCCATTGCATAAGAAGAAATAATGGCCCTGTTCCTCGTAAGAGTTTATCATTGGCACAAATTGCTGCAGTTCTACTGATTTCTAGCTTCCCAGCTCAAGTTCTGTTCCCGTTAATTTTCAGTGCATGGGGAACCGGAACTTCCCCGCACTGTCACCCTGCCCCTGCCTTGAGAGCAGCTCTGCTGGAAGCCTTTTACCCAGCCTTTATGATCAGCTGTTGTAAAACATATTCTTCTGGGCTGGCACTTGGCAAACACAGGTTTTGTCCTGTCCTCTAAGCAAACAGTTCAAGTGTGTCAGCTGACACCTGCTCCTATTGAGACCAAGGGAAGTTTCCATGATAGCTCCAGTGCAGAAAATCCCAGCATTTTCTGTGTTGGAATATCTCTCCCATTAGCCCCAAATGCACTGATGTGGTACCTTATCTTCCTCTGTATTCCTTTAAACAAAGGAGCCTTCCAGGGATGCCTTAGTCTGCTGTTACTGAGGTCAGATATGCAGAGAGTTTCTCCTCTGTTCGACACATGGATGGTGAACACATTTTCAGAAAAAAAMCCCACGTATTTGGAAGTGTGTTGGGTTCTGAACTATCTAAGATTAGTCACAATGGAGATACTCAACATTTAGGAAAGTCTGGGTCTGTTTAAAAAGCCCAGATGTTACTGGTAATATTTTTAATTGGTTTTACATAGTTGTGGGTTTTTTTGTTTTTTTTTTTGAGGAAAGAAAAAAGACAATTAGAGCTTAACAGAAACTTGGAACAGGATGAGGTTGTCACTTGATGCCTGATTCACCTCTTATCTTTGGCAGTGAGCATCTTTTTATTAGCTTAAATATGCTTTGGATTAGACCTCAGATGCAGAGAGGTATATTCAATGCACAGTCCTTTATGATTTTCCCATTAGCATTAATGCTGGGGAAGGATGAGTTGCACAACACCTCCTTAAGAGATAAGATATTGCCTGATAAAATTAAATAGTATTGATGGTCAGGTAAATAAAAGAAAATTCTGCCTTTTCTGCTCTGTTCAAGGATTAATAAGAAACACAAACCATGACATTTTTGTTAACTCCTTCCATATGAAAGGACTAATTACTGAGTCCTCTCAGCACAGCTCTTATTCAGGTCACTGGACGTATTAACTGAATAAAGGCAGCTTGGTCAGATCTTAAATATCATAGGAAAATGGAATCAGGCAGTCTGTTTTTTTCTTAGCCTGGCTATGTCTCATTCACTGAAAGGCAACAACTATCAAAATACCAATAGTGGATTTTCCTAGTCAGATTGCAGCATATTTACCCAAATCCAAGATGACTCAGGATTTAAGCAGCTTCCTTGCAACAGCATGAAGTATATTTTTTTAAATACATATCATTTTTTCAGGGTGAGATACCCCTGTGTACCATGGGGCAAGAGAACAGAGAAAGCAGGGCAGCAAACTGCTGCAGATCAAGTGCTTAGAAGATCTGCTACCTGAAAGATCATTAGTGGCTGCCTTGTTACTCTGTATAGGCAAATCTGATGACCTTAGGACCCTAAGTGTTCTAAAGGATGCAAAGGAAGCTGGCTGGCTTTCAAGTAAACACAGTACCAGTTTGAAAGACAAGAAGGAAACAGCAATTATCTGGTAGAACAATCGAGCCAAAAAGCCCACAGGACTCGGGGTGGAGGTAGGTGGCCTCTTCTGCAATTCATGCAAAGGAAAGCCTAGGAGAGCCAACCAGGCTAAGGTTTTTACCAGTTTTTACTGTGACACAGACGTTAAAGATAAGAATGGAAGTGCAGTGAGAGATGGGTAGGATTGTAGCAAGAGGCATCTTGCATCCCTCTTGAACTGAGCAGTTCTTGAAGCACCAGATGCACCAGCTAGGTATTCCCTGAGTGCAGCAGAAAGCGAGGCATGAAGCCGAGCCAATGTGGGCAGCGTGCAGTCAACCTGCCTCACAGCATGGACCAGGCAGCTCACAGCCTGGGAGATGTCACTGTCCCAGACAAATAGACAAGTGATGGCAGCAAGGAGGGCAGTTGGAAGGGAGGATAATTCTAAGTCCTTAATTTGCTTCAAGGGGACAGGATGGCTTGCAGCACAAGAGGAACAGTCATTCCTCAAGTCCCTGTGCCACTTTGGGCAAACAACTTCATCTCGCTTGGCCCCTGCAAAAGGGACACCAAGATCCTTACCCGCTTCACAGGGGTCTTGGTGACTTTGTGTTCAGTGAAGCAGCTGAATTACTGCTGCACATGTCCAGGTAATTCCACTGACAAGATGCTAGGACAGAAAAGACTCACTTCATCTGTGCTGAAATACAGCAGTCACAGGAACCTTCAGACCATTAATTATTCATCGCCATTATCACTGCTCTAAGCAGAACAAAGCTAGGTTTCGCTTTGTAATTAAAAAGGAGCTAATGTGATCTGTGATATAGCTTAGTATTACAGCACCCTGGAACCTGAGATTCCCGATTACATCCCAGAGTGATGATAATGCATATAAAACTGTTTTTGTGAAAGGTGCSTTGCTGCTGGTTTAGGCAGATGGGAGTTCTAAAAGTGCTCAGCTTTGCTCAAACTCTGTTCCCAGCAGAAATGATGATAGCATTCCCGAGATCCTCAATGGGAGCAGGGGTAGGATCACTGTGTACATGTTCTGAAAATCTTGCCTTCAAACTGGGTCCAAATTCAACTGATATGGCTGAATTAAAATACCTCAAGCCCTTATCTGCTAGATCTTAAAGCTAAACAAAATGGCTTAATCCTATAAAACACTAGGATGCTTTAAGATGGAAGCGTAAGGAGGGAACCTTCTAATTTCTATGTTGCAAAGGCTATGTGCTAGTCACCATGCAAATATATTTGTGTCATCCACTTTCCCTGAGAATTTCTCCTGTGGGATAAAAAACGACCATTTACAAAATGACCATTCCCTTCTTCCCTTCTCCTGCTTCAGGGAACCTGAAGATGAACTTGGAGATAAACCCTCTTTTTAGAAATGATCCTTGCATAAAATGATTAAATTAATCTCAAGGTCTTAGATTTTGTCTCTTCTGCAGTAGTTCAGTATCCTAGTGAATCCTAAAGGGCTTATGGTGCAACAGAGAACACCCAGTTCCTTCCTTGTACAGTGTCCATTTATATAAGGGCTTCAGTTTATATCACCAGCCCCTTATGACCTTGCCATTCCTTTCACTGTTTTTCTTTTGCCTTCTGTGTCTCATATCCAGGACCAAGTGTTCTCTCACTGATCTCTTTCTCTCTCCCTCTTTCTCTTTCTTTTTCTCCCCCTCCTAATCTTGCTACCACTATCGGGATGTAGAGTAAAGATGCTGGTATCAGGACTTTGGTTATGTTGGATGAGCAAGGAGGTAAGTTCAGACTGTAAGGAAGTATAACTGTTCACAAAGAACCATGTTGGCTATGTGTGATTACAAAAATAAAGGCCATAAAATATGTCTGTGTAGCTGTGCATGAGAACCAAGAATCTCTCTGCCTTTAGCTATGTTGTCTGACAGTAGAACATACAATAATGGCTTAGGAGTCTGTAGTTTGATCTACTTCCCAATAATATCAAAGGGAGCTGCAGGTTGAACTCAACAAAATCRTATTTTTCTCAGTAGGTTTCTGGGCCAGGATCGAGCAACGCGATGGGAAAGTTAGCCTTCATAAACGTGAAATCCAGCATTATTTACACAGGTGCTATGTAATTTTCTCACTTGTCCTGGCTACAAGTGAAACACATGCTATAAAAGCATCCAAGGAAAGGATAAAACAGGTATAGCTCAAGTAGCATTCAATTGCTTTTTATTCACTCTCAATGAAGATAACAGGACCTTTACATTAGAAGCCATAGGATGACTGGCTCATGGTAGCTGTACCAATAGGAGCTTAAACTGAGGAGACCCAGTCTGAATAACATTGACAAAGACAGAACTAGAGCTATCCAGTATGATCCCAGGAACTTTGCTCTTCATAATATTAAAAAGCAGTGGATGGCTTTTTTATTTCTACAACAAAACTACTATGTCTYCATTTGTAGTAGGCCCCCAGGAACAACAAATGGTGCACTGAATGAAAAGTAAGAGCAGGACTTAAACAGAGAGTGTTTTCTCCTCTTTACATTTAAATAGACGTCTTTTTTTTTCCCCACCTCTTAAGGAAAAGAATTATTTAACCCAATCACATTTGCCTCACAAATTTGTCTAGATAAGGAACATATTGTAGAGAATATTTTGGGGCCTTTGAAATTCTTTTATTTCCTAATACAGGGTGATAAAAGGATTGCCCATGAATACAGGAAACCAAGGATCAGGTTTTGTTAAAACAGACACAGCACCTGCCTAAATAATGTCTGGGGTTTTTTTTTTKTTGTTTTTTTTTTTTTTTTTTTGTCTTCTCAGAATTGAATTAGATATTTAAGGAAAATCAAAAACATCGTCAGGAAAATCTTATAAATATCCAGTTGGGCCTAGTGACGCAGTTCACAGGTAGATCCTCAGAGACCTCAGTGCTGCCTAAATCTTCACATGTATTAACTTTGGGGAAAATATGCCTCTGTTTATTTGGGTTCTTTTTTCTTTATTTTTTTCCCACAGATTTTTAGGACTTTTATTTTATTCTTATTAAAAAAAAAGACCTTGGAGTACTACTGTTAAAGTCCTGCATGCACAAGTTGCACTGACTCTGAAATCACTATTTGTGCTAGGAAGGGGTGTCTGTATGAGCAAAGGAGCTGAGCCYGGATAATGAACTCTCTGGAGTCCAGGAACCTGTTAAACACTTATTGCCAGTGAAACCTGAAATGTATATTGTAGAATCAGAGATGGAAGTCACCAATATTTCCAGGAAAAGTGCAGACAACTTAAAGCCTCCTTAAATTGGTTATGGTCATGCCTTAAGTGGTTCAGTGAATTAAGCTTGTAATTATACYTTATGGGTTTCTCAAATAAAACAGCCTAATAATGCTACAAACCCTGCAAATATTGTAATCACTGTACTCTGTTAAATGTTTAACTACGTTTTCTCCATTTTAGCCATATATAGCTCTAATAACACCCATATATAGCTCTAATAACACTTAAGTTTCTTGGGTGTTCTTTTTTTTTTTGTTTGTTTGTTTGTTTGTTTGTTTTTTTTTTTTGTTTTTTTTTTTTTTAGTGGTGAAGGACTTATTATATTACTGAATAAAATACACTAATGATGACTTTGAAACCTCTGCAATTAATGCAATATGTTCAACACATGGATGCCTCAGCAGATTGTCAGATTAAGGAAATCATTTGCTAACGCTGACATGTGATCTCTTTTCAGCTGACTGCACGAGTCACTCAAGATTATTAGGTGCTATATAGAAAAAGATCATGACATTGATCTTTCCAGTGGGTGGCAAGCAAAATATCTAATCTTTACAGATGCTCAAAGCTCTGTTTTGAGAGGTTTTTAGGGAATTTGTTTGCTTTAAAATAAATATACCTTATGAGCAAAATTTCTTTTTAATTTATTTAATTTAAATTTCTCTTAATTTCTTTAAAACTTCTTTAAAATTTCTTGATTTTCAGTAGCACAGAGCAGAACTCATTTTCTATCATTAATAAGCAAAAGTTTTCCTGTTGCCTAGAAGAGTTAGGTATATCTGGCCGTCCAGCAGGTCACAGAGTATTTTATAGCCCTATTTGGAAATGTGGAGCTTCACAAGAGCCCAATTTTCACAGAGATTGGAGCTGCCATGAAAATTAGAGAYCTCCTCCAGTACCCTTTGAAGCCACTGGGAACCTAGTCCCTGGTGTCTTTTGGGGCTAGGTATTCTCACCCAAACCATTCCAGTGCTGTCCTCCTCCTGAGGAAGCCATAAGAGGGGGATGAAGAGGTTAAGCTCTCCTCTGTGAAATTTTCCATCAGTGAGAATGTCCTTCTGAGCGCCTCTCTCTTAGAGCATCCGTAACACATTTTTTAAACCAGGCCTTGGGACAAACTCTCTTACTTGTTTAAATATTTAAGAGTGTGTATGTGTGTGTGTGTGTGTATATATATATATATTTGTATTTTAAACTAATGTGTTTACATTTTATACTAAAAAATGTCATGCTGTGGTCGATTATTGTGCACTAGCAGTTGCTGTGCTTCATTAAATATATCTTAGCAATATACTAGCTTAGGAAAAAGTTAACATTTGGATGCATTAATATTGTGTTGGTTAAAAGCAGACCATAAMAAATATGAAGCTGGTAGGTGACAGTGAGGCTATGAAGATAAACATGACTGTCACACATGGCAGGAGCTCCCAGAGTTTGTAGCTCTCTTCCTCCAGAGGAGCAGATCTCTGTCCTTCTCAGTCTCCCATCACCTGGGGATTATCAGTAGGCAGAGCTCTTCGGACCTGTGAGGATGCCTGAGCCACCATGTCCTTGTGCAGTACATTACAAAGGAATTGCATTCTTGTATTGAAAATGCAGTTGTGGGAGAAATGTTTCCACTAACGCCAATAACAGCACAGCCGTTTTTTTATCCAGGACAAGACAGAGGAATGTTCCCTCTGCCTTGATAAGCCTCAACAAAAACGCCACAGCAACAGAAATTTTCTCCTTGCACTGCGTCACGTCAGTTGCGAATACATAGCCATCAATGGCAATAAATATGGAGGGTAGTTTGATATACTAAGCTGCTAATGCAAATTTAAGAAAATATTGTCTGTCCCCTCTGGACAGCTAGTCTCCAAATAGCTACAAGCAATCCACAAGCAATTAGTGGACAATATAAATAACAAAATACCTAAATTTATATTTCTTGCCCTTCTACTGGTGGTGGTAGAGGAAGGACAAGAAGCCCACCTTGGAATTCTCATCAGCAATCTAATCCCCTGCACAGGAAATGAGAATTTCTGTGGACAGATGACACTTTTATACTACAGGACAGACAGACAGTCCAACATCTTGCAGTTTAACTGTTTCAGTTCATACTGAAAAAGGTCTATTAAGACTGAAAGAGCTGATCAGAGGAAAAAAATGGTTCGTTAATTAATGAAAATGATAGGTAGCAATTATTCCAAATTTTAAAGAGAAGATGGTGTGGGTTATGTTGAAATTGTACTACTGAAGGAAGAAGACAAAACCCCCATAGAAGCAGGTTGTGCCTTATCCGTTGTTATTTTTAGTCCAGCCAGCCTTGGTTTCCCAAGCCCTCCCCATCAGCTTTCTTCTGTTCAAATGCTTAGCAAAGCCTTTCAAGGAGGAGCTAGGTCAAGGCCCAGGATTTTTGAAAAGGCCATYCTAGAAATTCCTTCCTCATTCGAATCTGATTTTCCTTTGTGGAAAATGGGATCAGTGAGTATCATTGTAAGAAGTTAATTTGCTGACTCTTCTTCAAACACAGCCCTCTCTATGTAATTATGATTACAATGTGCTCTTAAACTTCCTTTTCAAATTTAAAATTGTCCTTGCCGGAGGTTGCTTTGTTGCACAACACTCCGGGCAGAGATGCAAGTTTCCTCCTCTAAAAGCTCTTAACTACTGTTTGAAAAGCACAGGCCCCAAATGCTGGACACTAATTAAGGAAAAATTCTTACACACTGTGGATGAGGATATAAAGGTGCCAGCTGCCATGTGTTGATCCTGCTTCCAACACTGTGCTAAGAGTCTCCTGCAGCTGCATCAGCTCAAGAGACCACAGGAGCAGCTGAGGGATATCCCTGCCACTCACCGTGTRTGAGTCCCATTGAGGAGATGTTTCAAGTTGCAACTGATGCAGCAATACTTGAGGATCTCCCACTTGATGTTCCCCCTGGGATTTACCAGGCAAGCTTCGGGCATACATCACACTGCCAGAGGAACACAGTGCCACTGTAAGGGTGATAGGATGAGTTTATGATCTCTCAACAGCTTAGGCTGCTAAACTATAAGTAGCTCACAAGTATAATGATAGAGGCATTAAAAACGATTTGCATTCCATCAGTTTATATGGACACTGTTGTGGATCAAAGTGGTGTTCTCAGATTTCAGATAATATCAACTAGGCAAAAGGAGTTAATAACAGAGTTTCCTGGAAAAAAAAAATGAAGCAAATCTTAGTGAAAAAATAACGCTTATCTATATTCTGCCTCCATATTAAGACAATGCCAATTCTTATATACCATGTATATAAATACATATATATATATATAGTGTATGCGTGTACATATGGCATATCTAGTGATGGAGAATGTTTAAAGGATACTGCACCAAATCATCAAAAGATAAGAAGTCTGAGCCTGATCTTTGGCAGTGCAAGTTTTCATAATTTCATGGCAGTATATGCTAGCAAATGTCTTCCCTAAAACCTTATAACACAACACACAAAGTCAGAATGGGGGAAAAATATGACAACATATTATATTAACCTTTTGATAACCATCTAATTTCTTGCAATGATTCATTGTGGGTCAGATTTTAATATCAGCTATACCAAAGCAAGTCCAGAGTGACCTCATTAAATTAATTCCTCTGTAATATTTATCCCTGTAATGGTAGAAAATACATATCACAACCAATTTACTTGCATGTGGGACCACATCTGYGGCATGTATAAATTGGTGTTCTGCCATGAACAGAGTATAACTGTTCTGAAATAAGCCATTTGTCAATCCATCCCACTACATTTACAACAAGCAAATGGCTTTAGGAGTAGCAGCCAGTCTACACTTCTGGGCCACAAATGTCCCATATCTTTCCACATTGAAGAGCTTTCCTTTAATGGAAGATAAAGTAGTGATGTTGGCTTCAGAAGTAGCCATACACACAAATACTTGAAGCAAGATAAATTCAAAGTCCTGAGGAGGAATATAATTTAAAAGAAAGTATTGGTCACATCAAATATTTCCTTCAATTAACACCCACCTACTTCAGCAGAAGAGGAAATTAGGAAAGAAAGTTCAAAAAGCCCTACACTGTATGTTTGACTTCAGTGAAGCTGTATTTCATTTAGTAAACATGCATAGGCTGAAAGATGACCGGTAATACATGATCTAGGACTGATCCCTGCAGTCTTAGAAAAATCACTGAGGGGGAAAATAAATAAATAAAGGTCAGTGTCGTTTGTCTCTCCCAATGGAAATCAGTGGCCCTGAAAATAGGACCTCTGCAGTCACAGTTATTTCCTCACCACAGRAGGAAGGAATTTGTGACTGCAATTCAGCAATTCCTGGTCTCGCTGCATAAAAAAACAGCGTAAGAGCCGTTCATGCTCACACAGTTGTACAGGCTCCAMGGAGCTAGAGCACAGGGCACCCAGCTACACAACAGCAGGTAAGACCAAATATGTGAGGACCAGGATTAGCACCTCTTATCACACCTCTGATGAAAACATCTGCTTAACTAGAATGGCACAAAATCCACTGGGCAGGTTAAATCCACGATATGTGGCTGCAAACATGAAAATAAAGTTTCTATTCAAGCCTCCAAGCCTAGTAAAATTGCAATATGTGCTAAAACACASTGACCTTGTATTTCTTTGTTTAGCAGCTTATCTGGCTGAACTTGTCCAACATATCTCTAAGGTTTCCTAGTCTTTTGCTCACATTAAATGGGCTCCTTTCAGGGAATGTCATCAGATAATTCTGATCCCCCAGTTCATACTTGGATTTGGGATCAATAATCCCTTTGATATCAGGAAACAGCCACATCCCTCTGCGGAAAACGAGAACTGACAGCCAAAAAGCAGATGCAGCTGGCCATAACTGCCCTGGTGCCTCTCTATCTCCAGCCTCATGCAAGAACTAAATAAACTGTACAAGTTCAATATTAGAATTATTTTAGCTTGAATAATTTAGGCTGAAATTTTCAAAGCCCTCTAGGGGTGAGTGCCCAATTCCCATTAAAATTAATTTTAATTAATTTGAAATTTGGGCATCCAAATCCCCCAGACAGCTTTGAATCTAAACTTCAATTGTTAATAGAAAGAAAGAAATTAGGCCTATTCTTATTCCCAAAGTAGTCAATGGGAGCTTTTTTATTGATGTCAATACACTCATGTTTTTTTTTTTTTTAAATACTTCCTTTTATCTTAATACAGGTAACAACCTCTGGGACGACATTATATTTCGCCTATAACTTGCACTGTCTTAGATCCTTATCCCTTAGTTCTAATTTCTATGTTTATGTTTTCCATACTTAACATAAGGAATAGAAATATATTTTACTGGGATTGCTTTACTTAGGCTCTTTAGGTACTATGAAAAGTTCTACCACGTTGAAATATCACTCTAACTTTGTTGTTCCATGTAGTAATAATATGGGTTCATCTTGCATTAAACAAATGGCCGAGCCTTCTACCAGTTTTAAATGTCACAACTACAGGTCTTCTTGCATGAGTGAAGGATCTGGTCTGACAGTTTTATATGTGCTGTTCTGGTCCTCCAGGCCATTTTTCTCAACTTTAAGATTATTGAAAAAAAATCAACACATTAAATTATTCTGAGCTAGTGTTAACTGAGAAAAACCCACATTAAGACTGCCTTAGTGAAAAAAAGGATAAGTTTTGAACTTAGGGGAGAAAAAATGGCTACGTATGGCTAGTTACTGGGCTTGACGATCTAGTCCTTTGACCTGGTACAAATCAGAAGTGACCCCACTGARTAGTGTTAGCCTTTGCCTCACATTTGTTTATGCAAGATCCCCTGGGAACAAAGATAAAATATGTCACAGCCACTGCTCTTCTTTCAGTGGGCATTGGATTAGGTTCCTTAGGTGGCTTTAATTCCTCTGTTTTCACTCGGATACTTATAATTTACGGCAGCCCAAAAGAGATCGAATCAGCCCTGGGCCCATACTCAAGACTAGAGATTAGTATCCAGTGCCCAAGTGGTACATCTCGATTTCCTCAGCCTCCAGAAAAAGGAGTTCTCAGACACAACTCTTTACAGCTGTCACCATCTCCGATATCACTATGACCAAATCTCTCACTCAATCATTCACTAATTAAATCAGTTCCTTTGCCAAACATCATCTAATTCCAAGGCATTTGTAAGTATTTCAAGAGTTTTCCGTGGAAGGAYGCTCCTATGTATTAACATGCATAAATACAAAATAATAACACTGTATCTTTCTTTCTCTTGGATGTCGTTGGTGTTTTAGTAAGTGGATGTATTGTATTATGTTTCTGGACCTTAAAGTTTATAATCCTTCCTTTCTACACCATTACATCTTGTTTAAATTAATATATTTCAAACATCTGCTTCCTTTGTTTTAACTCTTCCCATATTGGTAAAAAACATCTTCAGCATCCAGTACGGCACACATCCTTGCAACAATGCATCAGCTCAGATTAATGCATTGTGACCCATTATTAATTCAGTTTTACATGGTCATTTTTCATGTTCTGTTGAAGACAAAAACAAACAAAAATACAATTCATTCCACACTGTCATCCCTTTGTCCTGACCAGAACAACTCGATCGTGTTGAAGAAGGCATGAACCATATCAACCAAGACATGAAGGAGGCCGAGAAAAATTTAAAAGATTTAGGGAAATGCTGTGGCCTTTTCATATGTCCTTGTAACAAGTAGGTACTGGGTACCGGCTCTGCTATGTGGTGTCCAGTTTTTTTTGTCACAGTGAATGTCTGAAGTTTTTTGTCTTTTTTTTCTTTGTCCTTTTCCATCTGCTTCATTCTGTGGGGATAAAATACTTGTGTTTAATCAGAACAACTGGAACGCATCGAAGAGGGAATGGACCAAATCAATAAGGACATGAAAGAAGCAGAAAAGAATTTGACGGACCTAGGAAAATTCTGTGGTCTTTGTGTCTGTCCATGTAACAAGTAGGTGCTGCCTGCCTCATCTCTTTGAGCACTTAAGGCTGATCCCAAAGGCCTTGTGAAGCTCATCCTTGCTAGGCACATGGACAGGATGAGCATGTGGCATGCAGAGAGAACGATTCTGATTCAAATGCATTCATCTCATAGCATAGACAGCTGACTGGGAATTACTGTAGATGCATTAAAATCAGGCATACTGCAGTGAAAGCTTCACTGTCAACACCTTTTACTGGTAAAAGTTTCAACATTTTACCTGAAGTGTACTAAGAGTTTCCATTTTTCCAGCAAACAAAAACACTGGGGCTACTTTATTCTTGCAGGCCCTAAATTTTAAATCTACGTTTCACCTCCTCCACAAAAAAAACCCTAATAAAAATTCACAATTTAAAAATGCAGAAGAGGAAATACAAACATCATCAAAAATTATGGAAGGAAATCATACTATCTCTCATTGTTCAACAGATATCATCCTTGCTGAGATCTTGACGAACACACGGCTTTTTACAATTGGAATCCAACTTAAAATGATTTTCATCCTGTCTTAGGGAACCAAATTTGAGAAAAAAATGAACACGTTGTGTTGATTTCTCTTATTTGGGTTGAACGTACACTAAGCAGAAATGTTGAAATGCATCGAATTTTGCTTGCATGCCATCACACTTGAGCGAAACTGTTCGAGTAATGCAAAGCTTGTTTTAAATGCCAAAGGAAAATGATATGTGCATATTGTGGGTGCAGAAACTAGGGAAAAACGGTAACAACTAGACTTTCTCAAGGAGTAGCAAATCCAGCATGTATGAGTTAGCACTCAACTAGGTTATTGCGACAACACTTATAAATGRTTGGCCAAAGATTCTGCAAGAAACAAGTTGGACTTGTGTCTCTATAGTGTTGTAGACACTCAATTTTTGCTCAATTTTTGCATAGCACAGATAGAGTTTTCACAACCACAGCCCAATCTTATCTTGATTTTCAAGACCAAATGACTGAAAGCTATGGTAGAACTCTGGGAATTTTGCCTGGAATAGGAACAGTGGAGCTGGATTTCTGTCTTAGCAGTCACCATTTCTTTTGAAGTTAATTCCCTTGGGACAAAATGCAGATACTGTCTCAGCTTTAAAAATAATCCATTTTGCTTCTGCCTATTAAGYCACAAACATTTGGCTGGGGTATTTATTTTGCCAGGAACATGTATATCATTGCCTACAAGAGAGGAAGAGAGAAGTGGGAGAAAGGAAAGTGGCACCTTAAAGCGGAACACTGCCACGGCTTGCTCCTCTTGGACAAACCTAACATATCATTTATGTCAAAAGTTCATTCTAAAGATCCTTAGAAAGCCTCATATGTTTTACAGGAAATCTTTTTTTATTATTTTTAAGAGTAATTTATTGTTTTGTGCTGTAAGAAAAGTTGCTCAACATTGAAAGCCAGTCCTGAGTGCATGAGTCTAGAAATGTAGTCTGGAAACATATACCGTTTCACAATGATTGCAGTATCATGAAATGTATAGGTGCAGGAACTGAAAATACCTGCATTTGGCGAGTTAGGCATCCATTTTTAAAGAGCTCCCTTTCTGTTTCAAGGCACCATTCTGATCGAGCTTTGCAGACTACTGCCAAGTTGAATAAAATAGCACTACCAATCGGTCAGCACATTGAGAAACAGACACTTTGACCCATCATGCCAGGAATCACCTGGTGAACCTAAGATGATATTCTGAGAAGAGTTAAGGAGGGAGAGAAATCCAAACAATTCTGGACATCAGAATGGTTATAGCTTCATTCCCCAGTGCTCTTCTGACTGATGGTAAATTGCACACATTCAAAAAATGACTATTTCACACACAATTATTCTCTGATGCTTGTAAATACAACTCAGTGAAACATACCAAAATGTAAGAGCTCATCCTATGTTCCTAGAAAACCCAAAATTCCCAAGGCATATGACTTTTACCAGAGGAAAGGCAGTGAGATGACTGCTATTGATCATGAGCAGGTGCAGATTCAACCTGCAGACTTTAAAGGGAAGTTTACATGCACAAAAAACAGGTTCCAAGTTCTTAGAGATAAAGGAAAACACAAACTCTGTATCTCTCTCAAAGTTGTGCAGGTCTAAAGAACACACACCTGTAATTGTATGTGCAGCAAGAGAAGTRGCTTCCCTCATTTCCAGAAACACCAAAGCTGATGTACACTTTCAGAGAACTAAGAATAACTAAGAATAAGACAATGAACACCTCTAAGTCTTTACAATTTTTAGAAAAGAAATAAACAACAAAATAAAGTACTTGGGAAAGATCCTCTTTTAATTTATATTTTAGTTCCCCATCGAAGTTTGCTAAAAAGCTTTGGAGAACACAGAGAGATCATTAGCATCATAGTTGGGCTTCTTGTATTCTTTCCCAACTAGAATTATGTTCAATTTCTCCCACCAAAGACAAGCCACAGGGCTCTTCGTATGATTTACTAGCAGCAAAATGAAGAACATTGGAAACATGGGGATTTGCAGTTTTCACCAGCTTTGTTGAAATGGTATTTCAGCACCGTTCCTGAAGTAAGATCAAGGATTTGTAGCTACAGACCCCAAACACTCACACTCTCCTCCTTAAATCTGGTCTTGGCTGATCACCCGACGACAGCAACCCAAAACATGCTTGCACATATGCTTATCTGCCACTGAAGGTATGCCTGGATTTTAATTTTTCTATCCACAGCAGCTCAGTCAAAAATGGCTCTCTAAAAGCTAATGTGAATATTGTAAACAACAAATATAACAACATGAAAGGCTATTTTGACGTCCTGTGATTTAAAGCTCCCAAAGGAAGTGATGATCCATTTTTGCCTGTGTCTTGCTTATTGTGAAGGCTGTTACTGCTGGTGCATTAAGAGTATGATGAAATATTGGGGCAACTGTGCTTAGTGAGAATGCTTCACTTCTTATTCATGCCTGTAGCTGGTGCATGAAGAAAATGTAGAAAAATTTCCCTTTCTGATGCTAGATTGCTTGTATCTTTTCTTTTCTCCTGCACTCATCTCACTTCTGCCTATTTTACTTTTTGTCTCTGTGGAGAAAGGTTTGTACATCAACTGTCGATGTATGATTATTTTCAAGTACCGATATATTATTTAGAAATCCAATGACTTCATGACAAAAATTATCCTTAAATCACCTTGGAAAAGGTTCGTGGCTTTAAACGCCTATTATGCCACATMCATGTCAAACAACAACAACAAAGCCCAATCTTCTGTAAGGTAACTTGTTTAAATCTAGCCAAATCTGTTTTTCTCTAAAAGGGTGTGTTGCTGTGATGTGATGTACATACTATACTTGGCAGTTTTGTTTTTATGTGTGTCTGCCAATATGTTCTCTGTGTTCAATGTCAAAACATATGTATCACGGAAATGAAACAATGTTTTCCAGTTATCTATTTCTTCTCATCTTCTCTTCTTTTTTCTTTTTTCTTTTTCTTTTTTTTTTCTTTCTTTTTTTTTTTTTTTTGTTTTTTTTTCTCTCTGAAAACTAAGTTAACATCCAAAAACCTGTGTGCAGTGTTGTAGACTTGACAAGTGCAATTCACCCTATTGGAAACAAAACCTCTGACCATCACAGTTGTTGTGGCAGAAAAATAAAATCTCCTTTTATTCAGGCTTATGATATATCGGTATACAAACAATGACCCTCTATCTGAAAACTCATTTGCTTGATTCAGCTTTTAGCTTGGAGAAGTAAAGAGTTTTGCATTTGTCTTTGTCCTCTTGCTTTGTTACTCATCATCTTTTTTGCATAGGCTTAAATCAAGTGATGCTTACAAAAAAGCCTGGGGTAATAACCAGGATGGGGTTGTAGCCAGCCAGCCTGCACGTGTTGTAGATGAACGGGAGCAGATGGCCATCAGTGGTGGCTTTATCCGCAGGTGAGTCTTTTCATCCACTGTTTTCTCTCTATTTTGCTTGACAACAATATATTTAGAAATCTTCCAGATGGTCATGTGTTCTGTGACGTTCGTTAACTCCCTTAGTTACACCAGGTAATGGAATGGAGCCACCATTTTCCACCGTGTGGAAGATGCTCATATTTAGGTCGACGCTGAGGAGTACAGGGACAGGCCCTAAATATCCCCTTGCTTCCACCAACTTCATCTCACCCTAYGGGTGCTCGCCTAAGCCAGTGCAAGTAACAATGAGGATGTTGATGAAAATCCTGGAAATGAGGGCTTCAACCCTAAGAATCAGAARGTGTTTGCCCTAAGCCTTCTTTCTTGAGATTACCAAGAGTTCTGTGATAATTACATAGATATAATATATACTTATTTAGTTCATATGGACATGTAGGTTTAAGCAGGTTTAAGATTAAGCAGGTTTAAGATTCTGAAGGTCAGCCACCATTTGCCACATCATCCCTGTGCCCCAGTTGCCCAGCACCGTCAATAATTTTTATTTGGGGTCTTATTATGCATCTCATTAATAGCATTTGGTGAAATGTCTCAGAAATAAAGTGTCAAATAAAGCTAGTTTATAATTCCTTTGGTTTTCATGATATATAGGGCACTCACTGTACATTATCTGTCCTTCCCAGAGGGCATATCGAGGCATTCAGCACTCTTCCCTCTCTTTAAGAGAGCTTCAGCCCTTCACCAAAGCAGAAACAAGCACAGAAYCTGAAGAACATTTTTACTGAGGCAAACTGTCTTCAAGAAAATCACTTTGCTGATTATGACTATTACCTGGAAAAAACTTATTGAGTAGGAAACAATGCACTGTTCCTCAACTGCTGAAATGCCAAAACTGTTGAAAAACACTGACATTTTAGCAGCAACCATTGTGCATCCAAATGAAAGCCAGTTTTAAATGCATGGCTATACTAGCAGCAACCAAGCTGCAAATCTTCAGCAATAAATAAGGACCCAGGATAAGTACATACTGATTACAGTACTTACTGAGCATATATTTAGATGACAATGTTATCAACTGAATGGATAGAGGCATACCAGTAGGAAAAGCTTTGATCTCTGAAGATTAAGAACGCCAGATTAATAAGTAATTAAGATAATAAGTAATTATCTGTTCAAAAACTACTATCTACTTATTTTTGGCTGCTATATTAAAGGGAAATCAGCACGACGGAAACAATGCTGTCATGCAACACAGCATGTGGGATTGCACTGCCACTTAAATTTGCTGGGACTACCATTCACTTGATCATCTCTGGAGGGARGCTCCATCAACATGAAAGCCAGGGCAGTCAAACAGAACAGCAGTGAAGAAAGTTTACAAGGGCGCTCTGCCATAAGTGCTCTGCAAACAGCCTATGCAGCCTTTCTGGTGCCCTTATGAACACAAAGGGCACATAAAACTGTCAAAGTAGTATTTTCTGAGTGTCACGCACGGACCTTGCTTTTCCCAGTGTCAGTCACCACGTAAATCTCTMGGGACTAGAGTGCTAAGCTGGGCCCTGCAGGCTAAAGGGCAATGTTTTTACTTATTTTTTTCCTCTCTTTTACACACCAAGCAGCTGAAAGACAGGGCTAACAGGAGAGGCAGCACCTCTTTACCAAAACCAGAAATCAGAGAGAAGCTGCTCCTGTCATTAACTGGAACTACATTTAATTAAAACAGGCATTTAGGTTAGGGCTTCCACAGCAGAAGCTGCTCACGTCCAGCATTTGTTAGCCCAGGTCTGCAAARACAGCACTGTACCAGCTCTCTGTGCATAGCCCAAGGCTGGGAGTGCAACTCCAAGGCCTCCAAGCATTTTGCATATAGTGTAAGCACACAGGAGCTCAAACAGCGCACACTTTTGTTCTTTTGAGAAGTGACAGTGCTGCTGGGCAGGTGTGCTATGTGAGCAGGCGACAGCAGCACTTCCAGGTGCAGCAGAATCAAGCATTGCAAACGGAGTAGTAACAAACCCAAACAGCTAGTGCCAACAGTCAAAAAGCATTCAAAGGTTTCCAAGTTACTCATTCAATAATTAATCCTTTTCTTTCAAAGCTCTGTACAGTAGCACGCTCCACAAGCCACAAAGTGAAGAAGGATGTAGGGGAAGTTTCAGGCAAATCAGCATTTCAGAGGGATCTTCTCAGTCTCTACTGAAAGACTTGGTTTTGCCCTCACAGGGTAACAAACGATGCCCGAGAAAACGAAATGGATGAGAACCTCGAGCAGGTCAGCGGCATCATTGGAAACCTACGTCACATGGCCCTGGATATGGGCAATGAGATTGACACACAGAATCGCCAGATTGACAGGATCATGGAGAAGGTAAGAGCTGACATTTCTAAGAGCACCGTGCAACCGTGTTTCCCTTCTGCAGACCTTAATGGGCACAGGCTGCTACCTGAACTGCAGAAGAGGTGTAACCCAGTCTGTTCTCAGCTCCTTCAGCTTAGGGGTCACGTGGCAGTTTCTCTTTAGCTCTTTCAGGGATGGACACGGGACAAGGAGCTGCTAGAGCTCCTCTCCTCCTTCCAAAACTTTGGAGGAAAGCAGAGGTTGCTGCTGTAGATCTTCATCCATTCCTTCACTGTAGGTCATAGTGCACTGCTGGTTTCAAGCAGCTGGCAAGGGCACTTGACACAGATCAAGGCTCCTTCTGCGAAAGTCTGGGAAAGGAGTGCCCTGACTCATGCAGAACTGTGGAGCTTGGGCCTGAATGCCTGGGTATTTCCTGGTAAAAGTTAAATTTTCTGGACTTTTCTTCCCTCAGAAACTCCACAAATGATGGAGATCGCTTGTTAGGCCAGTCCAAAAAGCAGGATGCAAACTCCCTAAGCTTGCCTTTGACAGATGGTAACAGTGCGGTCAATCTTTTCCTGCTGCCTGCTTTTATCCTCTTTAGAATATTGATCCACCAGATGTGTGTATTTGTATATACACACATAGCTGTGTCTATATAAACTGGATTCTGTGTTCTGCATGGGCCCAGTGAACTACAAAATCTTAATAACAGCACTGTGAAATCACTATATAAAAAAAAAATTGAAAGAGCACCATTCCAGCGCCAGACCTGCACTGCAGGTTTCCCAAGTAGAGCTGCACCTCCACCCCCAGCTGGGGACTCACTCTTGTCCTCAGCTCCAAATATCCGCAGCCACCTGCATTGGCTACTGGCAGAGCTCCAAGCAGAGACACAGCCAGGCTGAAGTGACAGAGCAGACTAGATCTTTTTGTGGTGTTACACAAACAAAATCAGCACTCTTGACTTCAGCTAAGATTTACACAACCTGAGGATCTAACCCAAGGATTTAAATGCACTGCTTAGAATTAACGCTGACCTTAAGTGGTAGAGCTTGTACTCTTAAGCCTTCTTACACATACAGGCTACAGAGAGCAAAATGACCATGCCTGGTTCTTATGCTAATTACCTACATAAGAACTTAGCACAATAAATTAAGAAAATATTTGTGTCAGGGTTCCCACCTTTTGGTGACTTTCTCTGCTGGAGTTTGATTTCAGAGAGAAGTGGTTGAAATGTGTTGTCTTAAAGGGAATTTATTTCTGACAGATTGATAGTCACAAAACATAAAGAGTACAAAGCTTTGGAACAGTCAAAACTTCTGTTTTAAAGCTGAATCTGTTAGTTTTTAAATGAATGAATTAGAAAATTCTGAGTATTAATATGATGCTATTCATATTTCTGGGAGAACAAACAAGGGTAGGAAGAGAGATTTACCACTATTATTCACAAGAAAAGCACTGGAAAGTAGTCCATCTCCTACATTGCAAGAAGGGACTGGAGGATTATATAGCATGTGCCCTACCTACCCTTAAGAAAGAAATCTAGAATGCATACCATTTTCTCAGAGAAAGTACAAGGACTACCTTATGTTAGCAGCTCTTCCAGTCACGACAATTTTAGTGACAGATGACATGCACTACACTTGAAAATCAGGTGTGTCCCATTCATGCCTTTGGGATGCTATCACCAAATGCAGTGATCCTAACTCTGTAACACTGCACTGCTCTCCTATCAGCTCATGTCTGCACATTTCTGGATTTTGAAAACATTGACTAGATGTTTTGTCCATGTGAAGTACACGGACAAAGTTCCGAGGCAGCACATGCTGACAGCAGGTGACTGAGGCCATCCGCACCTATGGAATCTCCTTACAGACTTAGCCATACAGCATTTTATACAGCAATAAAAAAGTATTGCAAACTAGTTTCAGTCACTAAATCCAGCCTCAAGGGCATGCCTAGTCAGGCAGAGATCTTTGCTAAGAACAGTGACATATTTTTGAAAGATGGATTTGCATTGTGTACAGAGGACTAACACGGTAGCCGCACAAAAACAGGACAGTTCAGTCTTAATGAAGGTCTGAATTTCACAGAGTAAGTACACATGGTCTGAACAGCAATGATATAAAAAGAAAACAGACTATATATTAGGAAAATCCTCCATATGAAAATAGAGGAGCAGCTAACCAGCTAAAAATCATGCTTTTGATCAGCTATGATCATTAGAAAGAACCTTTGCAAAGAGTTGCAGAGTTAGACTTTAGTATTTCCATTCAGGACCATTATGTTTCATCTCTGAAAAAAACTACACACACATACAGCTTTACAGTATTCATATATTTTATGACAAATCTAACTGCTTCCAAAACCATTCATTTTTTCTTCTAGGTAGCTATACTCTTAGAGAAAAGTTTAAACTCATGACTAATATGAATTAGTGTGTTCATATGAGCAGTTATGCTGATGTATACTTGCTGAGGACCTGACACAGGCTACTGTACTAAAAAGATGTATCTACAATAGAATTTACCAAAACAATTACAGAGAAGAACCCAAGATGTTCAAGAGTGATTTACTTCACATCAGGATAACCATTTTAAAGGGTTTGGGAATATACGTGGAAGAGTTGTTTTACCATTCTGAATCTTTCCAAACTGACGATTTAAAATAAATTGTCAGTGAGGGTGACAGAGCACTGGGAACAGGTGACAGAGACGTTGTGGATTCTCCTTCTCTGGAGATCTTCAAAACCCACTTGGACACCACCCTGTGCCACATGCATTAGGAGACCCTGCGTGTGCAAGGGTATTGGACTAGATGACCTCTAGAGGTCTCTTCCAACCTTAAGTATTCTATGATTCTATCTGCACAATTTCGACATACCCCAAGAAGTAAGAAAAAAAATCAAAACTAATAAAATGGAGGCAACAAGCCACAGAAGAGTAACTTTGCTATTTAACTTAATGTTTTAAATCAATAATATTATTCTCACCTTTCCCACAAATTTGATTTCAAGGGCTCAAAAAATGAAAGAGCTGCTACCCAGTGAGAGGTTGCCCTGTTCTGCAACCACACCAAAGAATTCTCCTTACAGAAAGGAACAGCAGCATCAGTCCTACCTAAGCCCTTTCTGTCGCATGTAAAGCGGAGAGACTCAGATTGATTTCTTTTCAGATAAATGCATCTTTCCCAGCATTCCCATATACAATTATCTGGCTTCTCTACTCCAGTGATTCTCCAGTATACTGCATGGTAATCCAAATGTTAGCATATCTTTCAGCTGGGGCAGGCTCCACATGCACTGAATACTCCACGAAAGCTTGAAACATTAAATCCTTACATACATCACTAGTTGTCATCCAGAGCATCACTATAAATGGAGTTATTAATTAACATTGGCTACAGACCTGGCAGAGCAGTAGAAGAGTTCATAGAAACTGCTAAACACAAAAGCTTTACTCAGAGGCTATTGGAAATGTCACAAAACCCGACAAATCTGTATTTTAAATCTGGGCTGCAACACCAAAAGAAGAACAGCTCTCCAGTATTTTCAAAAGTTTTTTTTCTCCTTCCATTCTGATCTAGCAAAAACTAGGGAAGTGTCTACAAAGCAGTGCACATGTTTTCTCTTTGCCATATAATCAACTATTTCTTTTATTTGTGTTTCCATAGGCTGATTCCAACAAAACCAGGATTGATGAAGCTAACCAGCGTGCAACAAAGATGCTGGGCAGCGGTTAAATGCAGCCAAGTGCATTTCCTTTTAACACTGTCCAACAGGGCAGCACCTTCATGCTTTTATCATGGTATTTACCTACTAGGTTTGCACACATGCACATATCAGCCCCATTGTAAATGTTGTCCTGTGTAGTTTGTCAGCTTTCCAAAAATGATACTTGTAATTATTTTTTTCTAGATATCTTTCTTTCCAAAGGTTGTACATAGTGCTGATTTGATGGCTATAGCTCACTATGATGTTTTTTGAGATTTTTCCTTTCCTTAATTCTGTTTGGATTCCTTTTTTTTTTTCTTCCCCATTTTTTAAAACGATGTTTGCTGAATGACAACAATGTTGGAATGCTAAACGTGCTGTTAACCTTTAAATATACAGTATTGTTCTTGTAAAACTGTGACATTCCACAGAGCTACTGCCTTGCTCCTGTCTTTGGGTATCATGATGTTTAAGCACTTAAATCTGCTGTCTTCGGTTTTTCATTACCATTATCCATTGTTATGATTTCATGATTAGACAATGTGAAATTATATTACTATAACAAGCATTGCACTAAAAAGTGATGTGATTTATGCATTTATGCATGAGGAATAAATAGACTTTTAGACTCCTTCTTAAACCAGACTTTTCCCATGGCAGTAGCACACCAACAATGACAACAAAAGCATGCTCAGTATTCGGACTATTTTGGGACTATGTTATACCAGCAAGTTTGCAGTTGTGCCACTTTTTTCTTGTTGATATATATATAGTTATTAATCATGATAATTTTTTTAATAATGAATAAAGAGGGATTTGGCACTCACCATTTAGCCATTGCCAGCAAAACAAAAGCTTGGCTGAAAATAGGTTAAAGACACAAAGAAGTAAGTGTAATATATTGGGTTTGTCTGTTGCTTTTGAAGACTATCTTTTGGAGGAAATGACTACCATATGAAATTGTGCAAAGAAATGTAATTTTTATAAGGCTTTCTCTACTAGTCGCTATCCCTATGTGGTTTGTTATCAGTACAGTTCTCTGTTGCTTACCTAGAGCTATGCACACCAAATCGCTGAGATGTTTAGTAGCTGACTCAGTTAAAATAATAAAAAAACCTAAATGAATGAACTCTAGATAAACTGTGAGATAAATWTAATTTACAGCATGTAATATGAAATTCCTTATGTCTCCTGTCAGTTTGTGAAGTGATTGACATTTTGTAGCTAGTTTAAAATTATTAAAAATTATAGATCTCAGAATCTACGCTTGCTTTATCAATTTGTTGCCCTATGTATCAGTGACACCTATTTTTTTGCCACTTACTTGGGGAAGGGAGAAGTCCAAAGACATCCAAAGACCCTTTACAAACTGGTTCCGTATAAGTGGAAACCAAAGATCTCCATTTTGAATGCTCTAAAAAGGGACAGGTACTTACTCTAAAAATAGCACTTTACACTAAGCACACTGACCAGGTGTATCATTTTAAATAATCTGGCTTGGTTTGCTGAACACTGTATGAAAATATATTTTTCTTGTTTGGGAAAGAAAGAAATTAAATAAATGAGATGGTACAAAAAGATAATTAATTCCTGTAGTGGCTCTTCTCAGGGAACCCTTTGAATCAGAAAATCTGTATATTCTCCTATGCATAATTTTATCAAATGATTAACAACCACCGATGTTTACTGCCAATGAAAAGTGTTAGTATATTTTCTGAGGGTATTTTATTCCCCCTGTATGGACAAATTATCATTAGCTCTACATGACTGACAGTTCACTCATATGTCTCACATGGCCCCAAGTCAAAATACACAATGAACATAAATGCTTGTGTAATTAAAGTTGCATGATAATGTCGACACAAGCTATGTTTTATTTGGTGTGGCTTAACTTCAGTATCTATTAATATTTCATTTATGAAAATATTTTCCCCCTACTACTTCACAGCAAAGAGAAAGCTTTAAGCAAATACTTTTAATCTGCTGGCCATTGCCAATCCAGTTCATTCAGGGATTCTAGTATTTGTGACAATACTATCAATCCAGAACAGCAAGGGCTACTGAAAAAGAGGGCAGTAATTGTGCTGGGAAATGTGCCAGGGTGAGAATATATAAATGCAAAGGTATTGGAGAAATGTAAGAAAAACCAGGAAATAATGAGAATGGAGGAATTATTCCCATCTGTTAGATAAGAAGGCAGCCTAAGGAACGATATACTATCCAAAGACATTATAGCTGATATAGGCTACTGCTCTGAAGGAAGTYGCTACTCTTTACATCTGTTTTTGAAGATAATCTTCTGTATGAAGATTAAAAATTTACTGAAATGTGTTGCCAAATGGAAAGTTTTAACGGATAGAAGCATGGAAAAGTTTCATTACATTAGTCTTTGTATTCTCTCCATCATATGCAAGGTCTTTTGGGAGCTGGCAAAAGAATGGTTGATGGACAAAGAAAATAAGTGTAATATTGCACTTCTCTGATGTCTTTGAAGATTGACTTTTGTAGGATTAATTATAATAATTCAAAGAAAGATTTGATCTTATTCATTCTAGAAACAAATTGCATGAGGAGGGCAAGTATCTACTTTGTTCACTGTGGTTTGTGCACACCAAATTCCTGGTACAATGTAGTAGCTAACAATATCAAAAAGAGATTTTAGAGGAGTTTACCTGAAACACATCATGCTCATCATTCCCTCCTCCCCTCACTGGTTGACCATGGTCCTCCCATGATCCACTGTAGGCTTTCCTTAAAGGCTGAACAAGTGCAGTGCATGGCAGAACACCAAGAGGTTGGGTGAAGAAGTTGTTGTCTGTTTGAGGGATGTGATTYATGGGAAGAAAAGGGACACGACAAGGAACTGGAATTAAAACTCCTAAAAGTAAAATGGCTACACTGATTATGGAACTAAAAACTGTCCAGATTTTTTTCTGAAGCCTTTCCTGTTAAAAAATCTCTATTAACCAAGGAATATTTTCCAACTAGAAATTTCATTTTATCTTTGCAACACATTCATCTGAAAAAAATCCATATGTGGGAAATCCAGATGTGCTTGAAGAACCAAATCTTAATATCACTTAATGCTGTGACTTTCAGTGCCACTTCTCCCAGCAATAATAAATCTATGATTCCGACAGCTTGCATGCAACATGACCAAATCTTCACACTGGGGCCCATCTGAGATCGTAGGAAGTTTTTCAGATTCTTAAATTCAATAACCAAATAAACTGACTAGCCAGATTACCCTAAGTTTTGATTAACAGCCAAAATCCATCTAAAAGTCAAAACTTTTGTTGAGTTCTACAAAGCCACAGTTGACGACTTCAACTCCTGCGTTCTACTCCTTTTTTTAGACTAGAAGTGGAAATATTAAAACAACAACAAAAAAAAAGGTCTGAATATTATTCCTGAACAGGACCAAATTCAAAATTCATGCACCACTACCTCTTCATAAAATATCTGACTTGACTTCAGTAGTGGCAAACTAAGAGAAAAAACWAAAAGAGCTCAATAAAATCCAGAAGACTTACTGAAAGAAATGAAGGAACCAAGAAATGAAGGAACCTTTGGAATATGGTATATTCCAAAGAAAATTAAACATGCCACAGTTTGCGCAACAAACTGTAAAGTGCTTCCTTAGAGAGATGCTTGCAGAACAATAAACTAACTACAGGCACACTTTAAAAAAAAATCCCCTGGAAACACAGAGAATAAAGTTATTCTCCAGAAATTTTCACATAACACATCAGAGCTGATAATCTCAACAGGTTTTGCATTAGGTCCTGAACCTGCCTAGATTGCTCAGGACTTACTAGGAGATCTGGAGGCAGATAAATTAATTCCTTTACTTTTCCCTCCTTCTTTCTGTTATGTACATATAAATCCTTGAATTTAAAAGCATTAAAARGGGAAGACATAAGTACTTAGTAATAAGGAAAACTATGTGTGTCAGAGACAGCTTAAGTATATGCACTGCTGCTGTGCGTTCCTTCTATGCGTAGGTGTGCAGCATGTGACCTTGTGTTCTGAGGTATTTTGTTGCCTTTCCACAGAGATACGGGGACAGATTGCTTGGAATTTAAAAGGAGAACATAAATAGAGTATTTTTAAGCCTGAAGATAATTGCAAGAAACAGATGCAGGAGATGAACCCCGCAGAGACAGTAGGTTTTTGGTTCATTTTTCAAGACACTTACCAAATAGAATTGGATCATGTGGGTAACAGTATTCAGAGGGATAAAATATCAGGAAATGTTAGTGTTTAATTTTAAATATTATTTTGTAATTACTAGAAAGAGAGAGAGAGAGGAGAGAAGTCTTAACAATTTCTTAACTGTGAGGGTGACAGAGCCCTGGAACAGGCTGCCCAGAGAGGTGGTGGAGTCTCCTTCTCTGGAGATCTTCAAAACCCACTCGGACACCACCCTGTGCCACATGCTCTAGGAGACCCTGCGTGTGCAGGGGGGTTGGACTAGATGACCTCTAGAGGTCCCTTCCAACCCTAAGCATTCTATGATTCTATGAAGTTGCAGGGGACCATCCAGACTCCCGCTTATTCTGCATCTACTCRGAGATTACTGCTCTTTGTGTGTAGATGGCACACGATGAGCCAAAGAGCCAGCAGCAGATGTGGGGGGCACTGCTGGGTAGGTTTCAGCATTACATGCTGAAGGCAAAAGGTAGAAATTGGAATTCCAGTGTTTAGTTGCTACTGTAGTAGAAGAGGGTGCAGTAGTGATTTTTTACAGGAGAGTCTCGGCCTTGAACTCTCTCTCCACCTGCTTACCCAAACTCTAGCATACCATCCATCTGTGTGCCAAGTCCCATCAAAAGCTAGTCCATCTTTAGACCCTTTTCTTAAAACATATTTTCAGTGCCCACTGCATATTTCTGTTTCTTAGATTAAATTAGAATACAAAGGGAAACGAACCAGAAACATAAAATTTAATGAACTGCTGCTTCTCCCAGGCTATCCTTAGAGCCTTATCCTCAGAAGTCAAGCCATATTCAATGATTCTTGCTGTGTCTTGAGGTGAAAGACTGAAAGCTTATTTGCCCTTAAKCTAAAGCATAATTAGATTTAGCCCCAACATACATGATAGAACATGAGCACTAGTAAATCAGAGTTGGAAAAAGAAATAAGGCTGGGGCCAGAGCAAAGCACAAATTCAAGCAGCAAATAAGCACAGGTACTGGGAAGGAGTGTTGCTGCAGTAGATGGGAGGACAGTGAGAATTCAACCCAGGAACCTGTAGTACTGCTCCAACATGACGATTTAAAGATACTGTATGTGAACAGCTAGTAAGGACTTAATAACAGAGACCACTGTACAGATGTACAGTCACTTGTGTGAGCAAAGATGTAAGAGATCAAGGGTTCGGTCAATACCAAGCTGAAAAAAATTATGGAAACCCTTATACTACATGTATATACATATAASAATATGAGGAAATCCGCCTAGAAGACATTAATAGTTCAATACTGTTCTTATTATGCTCTTTAATAATCATGAAAATAAGAGTAGCAATCTAGGGGAGAGAAAAAGTCTACAAAACCTCTTGGGAACATATTAAAAATATTACTTGCATTTACTTTTGGAGTATTTCTGTTGAAAGCCTATCAGGAGAACTAGACAAAATACCTTAACTCAACTGAAGCCTGCTGGACTGCACTCCAGGAAAGCATCTGACTTGTTCAATATTAAGTGTCAGTCAGAGGCTTTTCCAGGCCATCACATCTTCTGTACCAGCAGCATTTTTGCTGCAGCAGCACCTTAAGGCTCCTACCAGGGTCAGAATCCCTAAGGCACACCCAGATTGCTGCTGCCCTAACAAGCTTACAGTCTATACAAGCTGAACAGGCAAAGGTGTAGTTAGAAAGGGAACTATGTGCAGATAATCTGCCGAAAGCCACTGTGCATATGCCTGAGGGAGGAAYTGAATTCTGATCTCCGAATTGACATGTCAGTATTTTCTTATTTTTCCAATTATCATTACAGATAAAGGTTCCTCTTGCAGTCTGGCTGACAAACACACTGTCAGTATTAAGTCATAATGAATACAGCTTATTCTTCCATAGCTATCTAGAGCTTAAGTCATCCTAACTAATCAAAATCCAGCTACTATTTATGATCCAACACACAACATATTTCTGCAGCATTTTAAAGGCAAGAGGGATTCCTAAGAACCGGAGTCCAGTATATATATTCTTTTGATAGCAATGACTCAAGGAGTAGTATATGTACTGACTTTGATTTTCACTCCTTATTTAATTGTGCAAAACTGAGGCACAGAACTGGTTGTTTAGAGATCCAAAAGAATTAAAATGCTAAGGAAAAAGTGAGAAATAATGAATAGGATTATAGTAACCACAGAAGATTTTAAGTTGTACTTCACATCTTGCAGAATCCCATTGAGTGCTCTGKGGAAATGCTCAGTTTAATAGTTCTTGCTTGAGACAAACTCCTGGAGCTTTGAATACCATGAGGGGTGGGATATAGTTTAATATAATTTCAAAATTATTTTTCAAGTCCTTTGAAATATAGAACACCTTTTGAGTGTAGAAAAGGTGTAAGATGCTAATTACATGCTAATTACATACATGTAACATGCTAA
>PTEX01000123.1:2392-92808 GCA_003342815.1 Eudromia elegans
CACACACACACACGGTGCAGCCTTCAGTTACCCGCCAGGACTGCGGTTTCTGCCAGTGAGCGGTATCAATCACAGGCACCCTCGGTTTCCTCCCACCTAACACCTTGAAGCCTGAACCCTTCCAGCACTGGTATCCCAAAGCATCGACAACAGCAGCGCTGATGAGACTACGTCACAAATCTTGTTTTCAATGCAAAACCGTTTCCCCTACGAGAATCAAGGCGGCAAAATGTTAATAGTCTCATTATCAAACTGTATCAGCATTTTTACTCAAAACAATACAGAGCTTGGATATAGTTTTGTTTTGGTTCTGTTCTTGGTAAACAGTTAAGTGACAGTTATCAGATCCTGATTATGGTTCACTGAACCTCTGTACAAATCACATGCATTGCAAGTATATAAATAGATCTTAATGACCCAATACCAAAAAATACAAGAACCTCAGTTTATATTAAAGTAGTCTGTCCATCTGTTCTCTTTGCAAATAAAGGTGGCCACTAAGAGGTGCTAAAAAAGAGCACAAAAGCACAAAAAGAGCAAAAAGATATGACTGGAGTATTGACTGACTTATTGCTGTGTGTAGATTTCAAGGGTAATTGCGCTTCTTCATCATCCTTGGAATGTCAAATTGTATCAGGACTTTTGAACACAGATTAAAGAAAAAACAATATTTATAAAAATAGCATTATTTAAGTTAGATAAATCCTTATAAATACAAGAATGTAATCAGTTATTCTATAAAAAAATTTTGAAGCATATGTTCCTGAAGCACCAGCATAATATCCTAATATTAAGTCAGGACTTCTACCACTACACAGACTTCATAAACATACCTGCAAAATCTTTTCCTCTTGCTTATCACACACAAGTGTCAAAGAGCGTGCACTTAAAATCTGCACTGACACATGATGCTTGCAGTCAACTACTAAAGATCTATTTAAATCTTAGGAGGCAAGAAAACAGTTTTGTGCCAGCTAAGTATACTTCAGAAGGTTTACCTCATTTGCACATGCAGAGCATGTGTTTCAGATGCTGATTAGGTCTAATCGTAAGAATTTTTATAAGGTTTATGATTTTTGTAATATCTGAGGTCAAGAGGCAACAGTGCAGATACTATGGCTTTTAGTTACAATACACATAGTAAATGCTACAATTGTGTAAAGAAGTAACAAAATCCCCTTCTGCAACTGTATTAAGTGTAAAGTTTCAGAACTTTAGGAAATGTTAAAAACCACAATGCTTTTGTGGTAAAAGAACTGGAGAGAGCCCGATGTTGTTTTGTTTGTTTTTAAACAAAACTCAGTATTAAAGTTGATTAAAACAAACCTAGTTTTAGTGACATAGATATTTTTAGTGTTTTTAGCACTACAACTTTGGTGTTCAAATCTAGCAAATCGATATATTGTATGCAATACACATAATCCCCATCAAAACAGATGTTCTATAAGAAAAAAAATTAGCTCCATTTCCAATGGCAAAGATGAAGGATCTGACATCCCACCATGGATCACAGGAATCAGAGCACTGTCCAATTCATTCAGATAGTTCTGTGGAAGAAGCTGACCACCAGAACCTGCCAAGTACTCAACCTAGAAGAAAAAAAAAAGTTTATATTAACAAGATGACACAGATTTGCGGTATCTTGGGGGAAAAAGGAGTGGGGAAGCATTTCACCTAGTACTGAATGACAGAGGCTTTGGATGAGTTTCTAGGCCAGCTAGTCACTTTAAGGTTTGTCACTGAGAAACACATAGCATTTCCCCTCAGTTTGTAAGGCCACACACACTCTGCATACCAAATTACTCCAAACTGGTGTCTAAGAATGATGTGATTACTTTCCTATAAGACTAGTTTTTAGTTTTCAATAATGTGTTCAAAGTAAGCCGATCTACAAGGTTCTCTAAAATAAGATAAGGAAGCATGACTGAGAATACCACCTTCAGAAAAAAGAAAGCCTAGAACTTGTGTTCTATGTCCTTTTCAGGGGCATCATCTGCTGGATAACCTTGCTTTCTCTCCCAGCCTTAGCTGTGCAGACCTGAGCTCTTCTGCTATACAGGCTTTGGTGTATGTACCTCTTACTGAACTAGCTTAGGGATCCAAAACAGCAGAAAATTGTACTTTAAGGAAAGCATATAATCAGAAAATTACCTCTATGATTTTCTAAATCGACTCACCTTGGAAAAAAAAAATCAGTGCCAGTGTCAGAACTAGGGAAGGACTGGTAACACATTTTAAGAAAGCTACTAGGACATGGGGCAGAAAAAGAATCAGTCCTATCCCGTTCAGCGAGAGCTAGTTATCTGGACAGCTTCTACATGAGATTTAATTCTCAGTCTGAATCAGTATGGTTAAAAAAAAAAAATTCAGAAAGGGATCTAAGTTCTTTAAAGGAAAGATGAAACAGAAGTTGAAATGTGGTGTCTGCAATAAAAGCTGAAAGATTACCATATCTGAGTCAATGGAAACTCTAAGGCCTATCTTATTCATTCCATTATTTTTCAAGGTTTTAAGATGTGGGCAAAGAGCAGTGCTGCAAGCAATAGCAATCTCTTTTGCGAACTGGTGAGGAATAGGACTGGATAGTTCAAGATCCTTTTGAAAATAGTACACCTGAAAATAAAGGTGACAAAACAGTTAGCAACCTGGTTATACTTAAAAAGRGAAAACAATCAAACAAACAACATAAATACCAATGTTTGTTTGCTGGCAAACATGTTCCCATATTTTATTTGTTCAATCTAAATATGTATTGAACAATTATGGGAATAGCTGAGTGACTACAGGGTATCTGGATTATATTAATATGTAGTTATCAACACTTACAGACATGACTAAGTCTCTTCTCAGAAGGAAAACAATGAAAATATGTAAGATGATCGAAGAATTACAGAAAACGATTAGCAAATTCGTATAGCCACATACTGACTAGGTGATTTGATACCATCTCTATCTACATTACCACCTAACTATTCTTAGGCAGTGGTAAAACACACTCAGGTGCAACATAATTTACTCACTTCAGTACACTTCATAATTTTGCCGTCTCTTTCAAAGTCTCCATCTTGTAGTAATTTTTCACTCTGAGTTCCTTCCATTGATTTTCCATCTATTGGGCTTACAATTCTACAGAAGATAATAATATAGTTAACATAATTACACCAACATCTTCATACAAGTTATTCAGCCTAAAGTATAATATTTAAATAAAGCTTCAAAATGACTAGATATATAACAAAAATTATAATCCAGAATTTGCATCATGAAAATACACAGGCTTCAAAACCAAATAAGCATAAATAGAGAATAGACACACCACTTACTCAAAACAAAACTTATGTTTCAGTAGAAATCTTTTTTAGGGAAAGCTCCTGTTATAATTAATCAGAGAAGCCTCAGGAAAAACAGGAAAAGGGACAGGAAATCAAGCCTTGGCTTGAGAAACCATGTATTTGTTTAAAACATAAACAGATGAGTCTTGATTTTAGTGATGAGCAATCATAGTTAATGTTTGACTCTGTATAAACAAACATCCAAATCACGGGGCATAGAAGGAGGTCTTACATCTCATTTCACCTTGCTGACCAAATACTGCACTATAAGTAATGAGTGGGAAAAGGCAGTGCTGTGACTAAGTACAGTATTGAAAGAGAACATTTGACAATAAGTAAATAAAATACCCCCCCACACACACCAAAATACAACAACAAAAAACACCCTGAGGCCTCTCACTGTCAACTTTCACAGTGCAGAACTGAGCAAAAACTGCATGAAGACAATAAGCAAAATTATTCTGCTAGTGACATCTAGCGGACTGCAGGCAGCTTACTACCTCATTGCGTCATGTATATATTTACTATACACAAATATATAGTAAATATCTAAGTATATATTTACTATATATATTTAAATCAAATTCATTTTTTTAAATAAAAAAAGAAATCCTTGAAATAAAAGGTAGATATTTTAAAGGTGCAAACAAATGAATGATGAAGGTAAAACATCTTCTATAACTCATTTACCCTCTGTTTGTTTTTTCTTCATTTTCTACCCAGCAAATATCTACATATTCTTTCAGGTCTCCTGCATCCATTTTGCCACAAGTTATTTTAAAGTCCTTCTGGTCTCTCAGTGCCTGACGCAGGCTTTCCATTGTCTCGGGTGTTATTTGTACCATTAGTCCATCTAAAAGAAAACCAGTTAAAACTCTCACTTATCTACAGAAGCAGCAACAGGGTGTTGTAGCAGAATCTTGGTCTAAATTCTAGAAGAACGGACCTTCTCCCTAGTAAAGGCACACTGGTCATAAATTGAACTCCATCCCCCAACTATGGCGTTAAGCACTACATGAAAGGAAGTGTTACACAAACTTTTCTGGTCGATTGAGCTAGATCGTACAATTTTTTTGGCATTTACATTTCACAATGTGTATTTCATCAATTTATCACTGAAAACAATTTTAAATGCATGCAACTGTAAAGGAAATACCTGGATTGACTTAATTAAGTGCCTTCACCTAAAATAATTTAATGTATATTGACTTTTAACTTTCTACAAAGTTAAAATCATGAAAAGCTTAGCTTAAAATAAAATAAAGATCATGCACTAGACTGTTAGTCAAATATATAGACTAGCAGTCTAATTTCTATGTAAAAAATCCTTTAAGAAAGCACATAGTGTTAAATTCTTACCTTCAACTATACTGGATTTAGCTAGAAAACCTGAAGATGTTTTCAAGGCTCCATTAAACACCACAAAACTTGCACCCGTGACTAGAAAAAACAGAAATGAGTGCCATCACCTCACCCAAATTTGCAGTCATAAAATTAACAGCTCAAACAAAATGCAGTGGATTCCCAACACCTCAAAGCACTGTACTGCTCTTTACTGCATTACCCTTACCCTTTTGCCAAATATTTTACACAGATACTCACTGTTATATATTTTACACATCCGTTACATAGCGTATCTGCAGCTATAAACGTATTCGACAAATCCCACTAATACTAAATTTAGAAAGAAGTAAAGAACCTGATAAGGCATGAAAGTGTAAATGAGATCTTTAAAAAAAATGAAAATAGACAAAAGTATTAATTTGTATTTAATAGCATCTATAACAGATGCCCAAGTGCTTATATAATTTTTTAAAATATGCATTTAAATTATTTCACTTCCAGATTACTATACTTCTGTTCAAACTAAATCACTCAGTCTTGCATTTCTGCGTCCAAAATATGATCACTCTCCACAAATTAGACAACTTACCTTTCCTAGGATGCCCAGTTGCACTGTTTGCTTGTGTGTGATAGACACCATCCTTACTCTGCATACACACCAAGTGAGAATCTGCTTCACTATTAAAACTGGCTCCAATGCTGATTACATGCTCATTAGAAGAGTTTATCACCTTCATTACCTGCCAGTAAAGAATTTTTTGTCACAGGATTGACACAAATCTCTACTTCGCAGAGCTATGAAATTTTTTTCTAACACTAAAGAGTTTATATAAAAAACAAAAACTAAACACCCACAAAACACACACACAATGGCAGGTCCCAAGACAAATGACAAATTATTCATTTTTCATTCTAAAGAGTTTGTACCATAGGATTTGCTATGAGGAGTTGAGGAAAATTTTCTATGAGTGATCAAAAATACTACTTCAATAAAGAATAAATAAGCAAGTTTGAAAACCTCTGCACATTAGAACAAACMATCTGCAAGGGTTTTTTGTTCTTGTAAGGCTGATGCATGCATTAAGCCTCATGCATTTTATTATGCACTTGGTTTGCTAAAGCCAAAGCAAGCAAATTGTAGTAAAAAATGCACTTTGACAAAAATTATTTTTTTAGAAACTGTAAGCAGGACACCACCTTTAGGGGCTGTGTAACATGTTCTTCTCGAAAATACCCTCTAAAAGATTTCAAATAAACTGATCATTCCTCTCACCATTTGACATTTACCCTAAAGCCCAATTTCCCACTCAATATTCACCTTCCAACATATCCAGGAAGAAAAAAAAGGTTTGTTCAGAAAATTCCGCCCTAAAGATACACATATACATTAATTTAAAGATCAAATAGCAAAGTGACCTGGAGAATTGCAATCTGGTAGACAAGTAACACACACAACAGCCTAGGAATTGATCACAGAAATCAAAACAACCCTTTGCCCACTTTGGGTCTACTGTGTGTGTTTGTTTTTTAAACCACCCAAGTTAAAGATGTTACAACTATTGTGTGAAAAATTAAGGTAGCTTAGATTAGAAAGATCTTAATACTCACCTCATTATATTTTTTTCGAGGTATTTTAATACAGCTTCTACCCATTTCCACATGAACAAATAAGTTGTCTATGGTATGTAAAGTATATTGATAGTTCCTAAGATCCTGTAACAGATAGCCATTATGTTAAGAGAAGGCTGAACTCTATGCAGCATTTTCTTCCATTTCTTAAGAGATTCCACTTAATCTAAGCCTGCAGCACTTTTACATTCATCTAACCTGAAAAGTAGTGACGTTAGGTATGGCTAACAATTTACTCTTTATATACAGCACAAGAGAAAAAAAATGATCATCGAACATTTAGTCTAGTAGTACTGGTAAAGTTGCTCAAAATACCATGCATCAGTGTCAGTACAGACTATTCAGACTAGAGCAGCTTCYAGAATGACCATTACCAAACTAATAAAAACACTTTTTTTTCTTATCACTTAAAATGACTTCTTTCTACAAGAAAATATGCTAAGAACAATAAAATGAAAGGTATAGTTTCATAATTCACCAACAAATATTCTCTGCTAGGAATGTTCCAATTCACATATGACAAACAAAAATGCTAATCCCTTTTGCCAAAAAGAAAAAAAAAAGTTTTAAAGACTATCAGAATTGCAAGGCTATATTACCTCATCTGATTTACAAGAGGAATGGAAGAGAATGAAACATTTACTCACAACAAGCAGATTCATAATTGTGTGTCCTATCTCTCCGAAGAGCGCGTTCCGGTCTCTGACACTTACTACAGGTGTTGGATATACTAAGGCGGGGAAGAAAAGCAGTGAAGAAAAGCATGTTTATCAATTAATGACTACTACAAAATTTGCTAAGATAAGTATTTATGTATTCAGCTAGAATTTACTGTAATTTCAACAAAACCTGAGCAGCCTTAGGACCCACAGCCATGGCTTGCTTCTCCCCCACAGCCAACCTTTCCACCACTGCACAATTCCTCACTCTGTTACATCCAACAGCAGCTATCACAGCAGATGGAAGAAACACTCATGGTTCAGCCTTTGGGTCACCAGCTGCAAGAAAAGCTGCCAGGCTTACTGATTGCTTGAGTAAKAATATCATGAGGGTGAAAAACTGTTCACTGGAATAGGAAACACATGCGGGTATTCTATATTACATTTGTGTAATATAAAACACCGCCAGGACTTTCGATGACTTTGAACTTTTCACTTGCCTACCACACATTCTCGTGGGCAATTTTAAACTTATAGAGCCCTGTTAAATGATAAAATTTACCTCCATATTCTGCTCCCAATCTCAACATTAAACGGATTGGAAAAACTTTCGCCCAGGGTATTTCCAACTTATGGATGAGAATGCCACACAGAAAAGGGCTTTCTGGCAAAAGCAGATCATCAATTTTCTGAAAAGTTGGTGAAACAAACAGGAAGCCTCCGTGGTCTTTGTTACCAAGGAAGTTCTCAGTAAAAGTGAAGTTCTCCATATTTCTTATTAACCTTCCTGCTGAAAGAGAGGCAGATGAAGTATTTGCATATCAAGAGTAATAAGAAGAAAAACACTAAGTGGCCTAATATTAGTAGCTCTCCTACACACTCTAAATCATAGGATACATCCCAAGTCTTGCTGAAATGGATTGGAGTATGGATTTGGATGTCTGCACGATTTTCGGTTCTATATAGCCTTAACTATCAACTAAGAGGCCTTGAATACAAGACTATATTTTTCCAAACAAATATTAAAAAAGTCTCCAAGGTGTAAATATAGTAAATATATGTAGTAAGTTGTAAATATTCCAAGTAACAAAAGGTTAAAAAAAAAAAAAAACACACAGGAGGTTTGCAAGACTAAATGAATGATAAATTTGCCAAATTCTACCTCTCCTGTTGCAAACTTAGGTTCTATCTAAGCAACTTATTCAACAAAGCTATTAGATATCAACAAACAATACAGTRAAAATTAGATTAACTCTCAGCTTTAAAGATAATCAAGATATTAAAACACTTAGATATTACATACCTTTCATTACATCCTTGTAGATATCAATAAATAATTTGAATATTTCATTAGGGAAAATCTCCTCATCGGGCAAACACTGCAATAGAATGATAATTTCTGCCTGACCCAAGCCATGCAGTCCATTTGTTGAGAAGTACCAGCACTTTTCTGAAGAATCTTTAATTAAAGGTAGATACCACAGTGATTATTGTTTTATAATGAGGAGAAAGCAGATTGATTTAATAGAAAAGAAACTGTGTACTACTTACAAGACATTAATTTGACATTCACAAGAAAGTTTGCATTTAGGATAAAGGTTAATGGATTAGGACCTCCTTCTGCAAGAAGCRATGTGACCTGTTGGCGAGATGGATGTTCTTCCACCACAGCATCTAAACAAATTAAGAGTTGATTTAACATACGAAAAAAAAAACCTACAGATCATACATGAAAGTTTGCCCCACTCTCCCATATTAAAAGGGAGAGTGGTATTCTCAAACTTGGAATGACTACCCACCAAACAACAACCCTACCATATGATATAAAAACAAACAAGACTTGCAATAAATGTATAAATTACAGCTAGTGTTCAATTCCTAACTAGTGATGTGATTCCAGTGATAATAACTAATGATAATAACTAGCAATAATAACTAGTGATTCCGGACTACAACAGCTGTCACCTTATCCACATACTGCCACTATAACAGTGATCTTAAGCACTATTGTGTGACATTAAGTGATTTTATAACATACAGATGGATCTCTCTAATGATATAGGTGCAGTTATCAAACGTGCAGCATAGATAAATGAAAGTAAAAATTTTATTAGAATATACACCGTACACTCAGAAGGTTCTTATTTAGAAATCTTGTATCAAGTGATATAATGCTAACAATTTGCCCAAATTTTACCTTTTCTTTTTTCTCCTGCTGCGAGCAAAAGCGGCGGCAGTTTATCACCATCAGGAACTAGACTGACTTCTTTATTAACAAACTTTTCAAGACCACATAGTGCTCCGTAACTTGGAGGACTAAAAGGCAAATGATTTTTAGTCCAATCAACCAAGCTGGGACTAGACTTTTCAGCTTCTGTAGCAGCAGGGAACTCCTCAGTTTCTGGATTTACAGATTTAGAACTGGGCACCAGCTCAGTTTCCTTAGTAATGGCTTGTTGCCTATCATTTGAAAGAACAGAAGATTCACAACACAGTTCTTCAGTTCTTGCAGTAACAACCATTTCTTCCTTTGGCTTTGGATTTACACCACTTAATGTGTCATTCTCTTCCGGATTTGCAGCCTATGAGAAAACAAGAACAGCACAGTCCGCACTCTACTCTCATAATACCATACACAAGAAAAAAAAAAAAATCAATAAGAAAAAGTTGTTTTGAGTTTTTTAACAGGTATTTCCTTTAAACAGGCAGAAGGTCGTAAGTCTCTCCTGGATCTTGCTTCTTTTTAGTTTGTTTAGTTTTGTTTGTTTGTTTGTTTTTTCCCCTCCATCTTTAAAAGACTTTATTTCCCATTTTAGGTTAAGATGTATCCTTAATTTACTTGTCCTCAACACAAAATTATCACCAGAGCTGCATATTGGTCATTTTAACATATGACAGTCAGATATAACACCAATCAACAAAAGAAACAGGTATCACTTAAGCAACTTGTTTACTATTAGTAATAGCTTCCCCATTCAGATCTTTTTAACATTTTAAATTGTCATAATTTAGATCAGTCATGTAGTACTGCAGGCGTATTTATATTTTTATGCAAAGTACTAGCAGCTGAGTCTGCATTTTGCAGTATTAGCAGCTGAATCTGCATTTTGCAGCATGATTCATTTCTAGGGTTGGGGTTAAACCTATGGTGCTCCCTCAGCAAAATGGATTTGACAAACTAAGAGCATAATCAGGTTATGATAAGAACCATCATAAAAAAGACAAATCAAGTCATAAGACATTGCCTTTCAAATCTGTTAAGTCATAGGACACAAGTGCACACTTGTGTCCTATCTCAAGAGGAAAGATTTTGCATTGAGACAAGAAAGGGTCTAACAGCTCTAAGTTTCCACTGTCCTAGTGCTTTTGGTTAAGTCCTTGGCCTCCAAAAAAACTCCCATTAAGAGAATGCATTAACTAGATCAATACCCTCAAAGCTACATCCTAGGAATACAAGCGCAAGAATCCATAGCCATGACTAAATTTGCCTTCATGGACGAATTCCCATGCATTTGCTTGATGGCATTTCACACCATTTCATCTGTTTGGCTTTCATAGCACTGTGTGTCACTAAGCTCAGGATTAAGAGTTGCACAAAGAAGTATTCACCTCACTTCAGAGTGCAGTACATGTTTGTGTGTTAGGGCTTCTAAAGTTGCATACTAACTACTAACTACCTCCTACTTGGTATGTTCATACTACTTTAAATCTTATCTTCGGCAATCGGAAAGGTCCTAACCTTACTCTAAAGCAAAAGATATGTTTTTCTGTCTATTACTAAAATAGAGAGTGAAAAGCCAACAAGTCTGGGAAAAACACCCATGCTTTGGTTCTGTAATGATTTTCCATTTCATTTTCTGTCTGCTTGTACACACATTCCTCCCCTCTGTTGTTTCTTTTTACTTTTTTAAAGATACCTGCATAAATATTTTTGTTGGGCTAATCACTGACACAAGTTTTGTGTTTTTTCCCCTTATATAAACATAACATCAATAAGCACAGCAGAAATCAGTCTCCATATACATGCTTATTCTGCCTTTAAAGGCATACAATCACATCTGCCATTTTAGCAACCAGCTCATTAAAAACTGCAATCTATTTGTCTTCATTGCCTGCATTACTTTCACCTTTCCAGTCATCTGCACATATGCCAAGTAGCACTGAGGCCAGCATGTACTATTCTGTCATCACACTCCTTCCTCAGGGAACTTGGCTATGCAGTTCTATGTTTATGATTTCTGAAAGGACATTTTCTTCTATCTTATGGTTGCCTGATTTTCAGAAGTACATGAAGGACCTTTCTGAAAATGCTGTTTGGTCAACAAGAACAGCATTACCTTTACCACTTCTGACTAATAGATATGTCAGGATATTTCCTAAAAAAATTTAATGTTTTCTCCTCCTTATCCTAGACTGATCCTCAGGCCTACTAACTCTATTAAAAATTCTACAAAGAAAGGAACAATTAATAAAAGTTAAGATCTACAATTTAGTGGAGATGTTACTTGAATTAACTTACATTTACTAGCATCCATTTCACGGAAGTGAGGGCCAATTTGTGTTATACATAGGTAATGTCAGACATCTTTGTGTGTGAGTAAATATGATCTTGTCTTGTCTGTTCAACTTAAAACAGTGAGCTTGACAAACTCTCTAGGCCCTTCCTAAGTGAACTCATACCTTTTTTGGACTTCAGTTTCCCTGATAAGTGCATTCATAGTTCAAATATATCTTATAAAAAACAAATCCCTCCCTCAGCTCACTAGCTGTACCCATTAGAAGTAAAAAATGCTGCTTTATTATAAACATGTTAGTAACTATAAAAGTAGCTAATCTAAGGCTGTGCAGAAAAACACTGATTTGGAATATACTTGACTACATCACTTTAGAAGTTCACATATGCTCCAAAGAGATATAATTTCTTTTATTATGTATGGCCTTGACAACCTTTCAATGCAACGACTTCACAGCGACCCAAAAAAAAAAAAGTTCAGGTTCTAAAAGCAATCATGCAAAACTCATGTTACTGTGTGTAAAAGGTCCCAATCAATAAAGTTACTACAGGAGACTTTTAATTCATGCACCTACATACACTGCATAATCCATACCATATGCATCTCTGGCAAGTCAGGGTTTACTGGACTTAGGTCCTGTGACGACCTCTTTGCTCCAGATGAAAGTTTTGTTGTATCTGCCACTTCACCATTTGGCAAAATACCATCTGCAAACCAAACTCTCCTCTGTTCTTTGGGACACAGCCCTAAATAGGTTGAAAAAACAACACTGACTTCATATTATTGCACTGTCCTAATAGCTGAAAGGGATTTAAAGAAAAAAACAAAAATCTTAATTTCTCAGCCCCCTCCCCAAGATTTTTTTTTCTTTAAGACTAAGTCACATTCATACAGTATAGTTACAACGTTATCAACAATCTTTTGCATGTGAAACAACTTAGTAACAGAATAAAACATTTCAGAAAGATTAACAAAACAACAAACAAAAAATTCAATCTGTTCACAGGAATCAAGCAAAAGTACACAATTTGAACCCTGCCAAATTCCAGTCAGGTAAACACATGCAAAAGATTCTCATGCTTGCAGAGAAAATTGTCATGCTACAGTAAAATGTATCAGTTCCCAGATATAGAAGGCTTTCTCAACCATCCCTCTGCAATAAGGCATCAATGAAAAGAAAGTCATTACTGGAAGACGAAATATATTAAAAAAAGTTTACTCCACAGTTTTAAAGCTTTTTTTAATTGAAGAAAGTCAAATGCATTACAAAAGAGGAAGACACGCTGAGCAAGTAATTCATCTTTATCCAAAGAACGAACAACTACTTTGCTCAATAATTTTCACCTAACCAACTACTTTTTTCTATTGTGGTAGCCCTGGAAGTGGCAACACGTCAGAAATCTCCTGAGCTGTAAGAGTCTGCTGGAAGTTGTACTTGCCCTGAAAAAAGATGCAATATAAGTAGAGAAAACAAGAGAAAAAAAGATCCAAATTTCACAAGTGAAGACTTGAACACAGACCTGGTCAAGCTCATGCTCTTGAGTCAGAGCTACAGACAACGTGCCTTTTAGCCCCAGTTCAGAGTTTCAGTTTGCGTCCCCCAACGCACAACAGCATACCAAATATGTATACACATATATACTTGCATACTCACAATGCAATAAACAATCTCTTTCCAAAACGTTCTCTAAAAAGTGTTAGAAAATTACACTATATTTAACATACCTTCAATACCTGGTTGTTTAAGTGCAGAGATAGGTAACAACATAGATGATGGACAGCTAGAACWATCAGTTGCCTGGGCATCTTGCAAGGGTGGAGGAGCAGAAGAACATTCAGGGGAGACAGTGGAATTAGGTATAGGACCAGTTGGGCTCATCATCCTTTCAAATGCCTGTGCTAAAAGGAAAGAAAGTACTTAGTTTTTTGTTTATTTTTTTAAAGCCTTGCATCTGAATAAATTTGGTTAGCACTGAAAGGTTTTGGGTTTCTTTTGCAAGAGTGCATGCTAGTGGTGAAAAATGAATGGTGAAGTACTGTATAAAACAAAATGACCTTTGTTGATTTTCTGCACTTTTCTGTTTCCTTCCTAAAACAGGAAAAAAAGAAAAAAAAAAAAAAAAGCTTGACATTTAGCAGCGACTCTACACTGGACTGTACAATCCTTGTATGCAGGTGGAAATATTTAAGAATTACCAAGTCATATTCCCTTCAGTTGGTAATTATTTATTTGATGTTTAAAACCAGTAAAATTGCTCTTGATAGGCATACTTGGCTTCAAGTTTTTATGTGCTCAGGTAACCCATACGAATGAAATGCAGAGAAATTCCAAGCTTTTCACACTGCTAAAGGAGTTCAATGCTTTACCTAGTACAGCAGTACCTAGTACAGTAGGAAAGAAAAAGAATTTTTTTAAAAGCACAAAATCCCCAACTGCATAGTGCAAGGATCTGTCACCTAAAAACAGAACTTAAGTACTGAAAATTCTCATGCTGTACCCATGGGCACACTTGCCTAGTTTTCAGTTAAGAAAAAGCCTTTCTACAACCCATTTACTGTTGTTCTGTTAAATAAACTAATAACAACGTATGACAAAAAGCTATATAAAAGCTATATAAACAGACAAGTAACAGGTGAGAACTAGCAGAGGTAGACCTTTAAACATCCAATAGGCCATCTTCAACCACAAGAGAAAAAATATTTATTTCTAGGTTGCTCTAGCAGATGACCAAATGGTACAGCTTTAGAAGTAGCTCTACAAAGTCCCAATCTATGTGCTTGTTTACATATATGCAGAGCAATCATCTTCCAAAATTTAAAATAAAGACTAAAGAAAATCCAACTAAAAGAGATACAAATATCTTCTTCCTCCAACTCAGAAAACAATGTTGGAAATTTAAACAAATTAAAGCAGCGAAACTTCCTCAAAAGAAGAAAAATGAAAAAGACATTAGCCATATTTATTTTCTATTTTAATGATTATTGTAATTGCTTAAAATGAGCATTTTACCTTTAATAATAGAGTCGTAACAGCCAATACAGACTCTTGCTTCTTTTTCCATGTATTGTAGTTTGCACTTTCGGTTGCAACAGCTGCCACAGAAAACCTGAACCAAAACAAGAATGAATTAAACATTATAAGCAAAGACCCAGTACCTCCCTAATTATGCTCCTATTATCTATTAGTCATTTTTACTAAAAGAGATTGAATTGTCCAAAGCATACGTATACCTTCTTCAGGTTAGGAAATTAAGAAAAGACAAAGGAGTTTTAGTAGAGTTTAGCACATACATCTGCAGGTCTGGGGAAATAGGAGGGAAAGGTTTATATTAAGAAGCTCCAAAGTCCCATAAATTAGGTCAGCCAAACTTGCATTTGATCAAGGTTCAAGTAYACCACAATTTATCCACACCATAAGCTTTTTCAATAAGCTATATCCCATTTTTGACCCCACGCTGCTCCACAGCATTTGTCAGGTATGCCTTGGGTAAGGCATACATCCTCACACRCTAAGTCTCACTTCTTAGTTCCCACTTTCTCATATCTGAAAATGTAGCATACTCGAGAATTTTTGATAATCCTTTTACGCTAATGGCTTAATAGTGTTCCAAGTAACTCCAAATCCTGTATAAAAACTCCCTACTGCAATTGCAGTAAATGCTCTATTTTTTCCCACAAGAGACTAGAGAACATTTTCTTCCTTAAAGGTATGGAATAGTTTGTCTGGAATAGAAAATAATGAGACAATAAGCTATATTAGCAGTTTATTACATGGATGCAGCTGGTATAAGAACAGATACAAGCTGATCCAAGCCAAGGAAATACAGAACTATGACCCATAYCATCCAGTGTTTTTGACTATTCAGCCCTGTCTACAACACAGAAGGCTTTTCTACTAGAGCTGTATCCTGCATGTTGCTGCAGGGCTCTGCACAACAAGCAAAGCAGCTTGCTAGGAAGATCTGAGCCTCATAGGCAACAGTCCAAACCCAGGGTCATCACCTTCCCCGTGAAYTTACTAAGTGGACTCCCCAACCAACCCTCCAGCAGAAACAATGCACTTAGTTATCCTTCTGATACCAGCTCCCCTCAAAGTATTTAAAGAGCACACTGGAGACCACCTTAGAACAGAAAGTTTCTCCCCGCATACAGGATATATATCCTGCCTATTTTTAAATAGAATGGGGAAAAAAATGGGGAACATCTGTAGCTTGGACTATACCTGTGCAATTCTGACCAATTAATTAAAATCTAGTAATCCTGTTCCCTACTAGAGTTCTCAGAACTCTTTTCATTGCTAATCAGGAGCTACAGAATCATTTGAGGACTACACTGTTCTATGACAGTCCATGGARGACAATCTTGAATTTCTACCAGCTTCTCCTTGAGTGCAAGTGGTTGAAGACACAACTCAACTGCTCCATTAGACATGTTTTTTGTGGTTTTTGTTTTGTTTGTTTGTTTTTCTCTTTTTAGGCATATGTAACAAGTTAATCTATCGCACATTTAGAAAAGCAATGATGTCAAGCTGCACAGCGCTCCCTCAGTGTTAGGGTAAAGACAACCTGTGCTGCATCCATTTAGTCTCCCAACCTCTTGTGAGGAGCAGTGTGCACTGAGGCAGTGTGTAAGCCTTTTGCTTCCACCTCCAGCAGAAGGGCAAGAAACAACATGGAGGATGTGAAGAGTCATCCTTATGCATAAAACAAAGGAATGCTACTCTGAAGGACTGCATTTTAAAATGTTACAGGATTTAACAGGGGATTTTGTAAAATGAAGTGCCATTATTCCTAGATTTTCACAATAAGTTCTCTGTTTTCTTGGTGCCCAACTTCAGTCAAGTTGTACTTTACATTTGCAGCAGGTSAAGCATGTGGGAACTACACTTTGCATACATGGTGCTAAATGATGTATGCTGGGAAAAAAAAACACAACCTCAAGATTTTCATCTCAAAACTACGTGTGTAAAAAGCTAGTAAATACTGGCACTAACCTGWTCATGAGCTCTTTATCGATAAAGCTACAATAGAACTAGCGCCTCAGAGGAACGCTGAAAAATAAGCCCCTCAGTATTTCAGTCTATCCACTGGTATGAAACTAAGCCACAGTAACAGAGAGGAAAATCTGGATTAAAATAAACTTTGATGGTATTTACTGACTGCAAAAGACCATATAGTAAAAAAGGTTAAATTACTTGGTTAACTAGTAAGACACCTCCTGCAAGGTACACATACCATCTTTTCCACCCACAAATCTTCTGGAAAAATTATATATATTTCTTAACACATAGGAAGACAGATTTTGATTACAAATCCTTTACATTGGCACAACTCTTCCAGCTCCAGGAAGAGAAAGATCTTGCCCAATTTGTGGACAGTGTTTTGCAGCTAATATAACCATTCACCTTAACTCATATTGTGGTTTTTTGTTGTTGTTGTTTTTCCTGTTTGCTTTTTTAAATCTAGCTGTGTAAGCACCAAACAGGTTCACTAAAATGACTATTTTGCAAAGCACACTGYCCCATGTTCCTTATTATTTGCAAAATGGACACAGAAGCTTAGCCAAAAATAGAAGAAAAAAATAAGAAGRTTTTCCCTCCATCCCTTTGATTATCATAATATCAAGTCATAGTCCATGGGAAATTATTAAATAGAGACTTCAAGATTTTGGGGGGAAAATTTCAGTCAAATTATTATTTYAATAAAACACTTTCTAGATCCTAGAAGATTTCCAGCAACATTCATTCCCCTTTTRTTTTGGTTCTTCCTCAAGCAGAGGGAATTTGCTTTCAGTAACACACCACCCTTCTCCAATTACTTACTTTTCCACATGCACGGCAATGATGTCGCCGTTTTGTAAACGTGAACTTGACTTGACAGTTCATGCAGTTGGGTGCCTCTGAATCAGGAACCCAGGATGGCTGTTTCTGTCCCAAAATAAGAGTTTTTTTAAGTGATTCTCCTCTTACGGATGTTTGATTTCCTCCATCTTCACAGCCGCCTTCCCCAGAGTGAGCAGGTTCAAAACTAACATCGGTGCCCGAGTTGGGAGCTTTTGCGGTTACAGAACTGACATCCTGATTTTCTTCCTCAGGTACACTTATTCTTTGGGAAAGGTCAAGCAATTGTTTGGGTCTTGCTCCTTCCGCATGAACAGTGGAAACAGAAACTTCACTGTCACTTTCAGTTGCATCCTGAACACAAGACAGACTCTCTTCCATTGGAGCTTCCAATTTACAGTTAGTAACAGATGATTTAAGATTAACAGCAATGCTAGATGTATGTTCTTCACTGGCCTCTGTGAAATCCATTTTTTTCACATTTGTGAAGTTTACTTCATTTGTATCAGGTTCGAATAAACTACTATCACCCTCTAAAGATTGTTGCACACTAGGGTGGAGACTTTGTCTGTACAAGAAATCATCAAGCTCGGCATCACTTATTAGAGCATCACTTTTAATAATATTATCTTCAACAGTAAATTCACCAATATCTGTACTAATACTTTCATCATAGTAAAACGCTGCACCATAAGGCTCAGCTTCATATTCTAAAATGGGAAAAGTAGAAGCAATTGTTTCAATTTGCTGAGAATCACCATAATCAATTATATTCTCAGTATCATGCTTCTCTTCGATGACACTTTTTTCTTCAAAGCTTTGGCTGAGTTTGGATAGATATCTGTCATCTTCACACAAGTCGGTCTTTTTGTGGGACTCCTTATCAGACGGACCTATTTTAGACTTTCCAGCATGAACAGTTAAAATATCACTGATAACCTCTGTCACTTCACTCTGAGGTAGAGGATTCATTTTTTCTTCTGTCATGGTTAACGAACCACATATAGATACAGGAAGTGGAAGACATGACAGTGAAGCCTGAACATCCTCAACTGTAATACATGACGCTGAAACTCTGTTTAATATTTTTTTGTCACTAACTTCTTCATTGACTACATTTTCTTCTGCATTTTCTTTTTCTATTTCTATTTTATTCTCTTTTTGAAAYGAGGAACCTGATAAAACATAACTTCTTGGTAATACTGCACTGTTTTCGTGCAAATGAGGACTCTTTGGCAAATCTGAAGGCAAGGTTTCATCTTTTAAGCCCATATTTTCCATAGCATTTCTTTCATACATCTCTTCACTCACCAAAGAGTGTGCACCATCATCTTGTGGTTCATACAACGATTTTTTACAAGCTCTCTTGTCTTTGGGACTGTGCACTTGTGAATTCTGTGACATTACAGGGGCACATGCTGTATTAAGGCGAGCATTTTGTTCAACGTGATCAAAAGTCTCATTAGCCTTTAAAGTGTCTGTCCTGTGTTTATCATCATATAGATCCAAGTTCTTGTCTTCAGCACAGTTGTCTGATTTAAAAGTTACATGATTCAATTCTTCCATTTTAAGTAGTCCTGAATTTTGCAAGACTGAGTCCCCATCACTCTGCTGTGTACACAAAACATCATTGCAACCTAATGATCCCCAAACAGGAGCCAATATGGGAGGCATGGCAAAGTCAAGCAAACAGTCTTCACTATACTTCGAGTCACCTGGCTGCAACTTCTCGGCATCTTCACAAGCACCCACTGAATGGACTAAGTTACCTGTGTCATTAACAAGATCACACACGGGTACACTGCACCTCCCCAGGCTAGAAGCTTGGGTTTCATCTGAGGAACCACCATCCACAGTGGACAAAAGATCAAGTCCAGCAACATTCTTCTCGTTTTGGAGCAAGTAATTTGGAACCACTTCATTTGTTCCAGTACAGCTGCCTAGAGAAGATTCTTCCCCCACAGTACATGCGTTAGCATCATCTTGTAGCTTTGGTGTTGGAGATGTATGTTGTTCTAAAACTGAAAACAGTGACTGTTCTTTGGGGTCATATAGATTTTTAGGTGTCCTGTAGCAGTCATATTCATCTACTTGAAGCAAAAAGATATTAAAGTTTATTAAACTTACTCATTTCCACAGTGTATTCCCATCTCACTAAATCCCATTTATTAATTAATAAAAGTGCTTTCTTAGCAGATAATACTATCAAATTCTGCAGCAAGTCATTTGATCAGCATTAGTGTACTGTACAGCAAGGAAGCTCAAGAACTCACCTGTATTCTTCTCAAATTCATCAAGCAGTTTGTCTAAGTCACAGACTGCTGCTTTAAAGTAACTGTCCATTCTAGCTACAGTTCTAGTGAAGCCTTATCCCYCTCAAGCCTGCAAAGAAGAATACAATGTTTCATTCATTTTGCTTCACTGTTTCACAACATTTCACTCACTCACTCACCCTGTTATTTACAGAATCAGCACTAAAATGTTCACGTGACTGAAAGCATCTTTTACAAAAGATTTATTTTTTTGGTACATTTTTTCCTCCTCTTTGTACACATACACAAGTTTAAATACATAAATAAAAACCTATGCTACCACTTGCCCTGCCACACAAATGAATTGTTTAAATAAGTGATGCCTAAATAACCCCAGAATTATCATGCTCCAATATGCAGTAGGAAGGAGGAGAGAAAAAAAGTTACCTGTAGCATGCCAGCAAGAAAACAATATCTTCCTTTAAGAATTTGCATTTGACAATCAGTTGAATACTGAATGAATGAGCAAGACATTTGAAAAAAAGATATTCTTTTAGCTCCTCAGGTGAACAACCAGCCAATTCCATTTTAATTTCACCTACAATCAGAGTATGCTACAGGGCTAAACACAGCGTAAAAACTTAAATATATCAGGACATTAAAATACGTAACTAGCACAAGCACAGAAGCACAAGACAGACACCTTAGTACAAAGCTGTGGTGTGACAGAGCAAGTTGAGGTCCACAGGCCTCCCCCATGATTATCAGTGAAATGTTTTCAAATCCTCCTGTTCACTTTCTTCCAAGACCAGGAAAAGGAAAAAAAAAAAAGGTATGCTAGTTCAGCTCATTTTCACTGTCCTACCTAACACAAAACAAATTAACTTTATTGGAAACTTGAACTAAATCATTACCAAAAAAAAAAAAAAAAAAAAAAATCCAGCTTTAGAGACTTGCCAGCTCAACACAAAACTGCTTATAATTCTCGTTTCCTATTTCAAAATATCCTTGTTCATTTGCTTAATAAATATTTCCAGACCCTGAATGTTAGTAGTTATAGCTTCTTCGACTCTGAAAAAACTTCAATTTTTGCATCTCCTTCAGGCCTAAATGCCCCTAACATGCAGTTACCTATAAGGGGTAATCAAGACATCACTTACACTTTCTTAAGCAAACTGAAGCAACATTAATCCCTTTAGTCTCAAGACTGACCTGAGGTAGAGGTTTTTCTAGTTTTCCTTCTCCCTTGAAGAGTGCTCCTTAATTTGTTTGTATTTGATAATTCCACATCCTACCCTAACCAAAAGTACTTGGCCTAGCCAGCATTGACTCTTTTCTGTKTTTAGTGCCCCTTAAAATACTTAAACTCTCTCATTTCACTCACGGCACACTGCAAATAMAAATTTATTCTCCTTGCCTTACTCCACTGAAGGATCCTTCCTTCCACTGACTGATKCAGACCAGCACATGTCACTTTTTACCACATCAAGATGCATGTGATGTGACTATCTTTTAAACCAGCATATAGTTCAAATAGAGATTTGCAAAACCTAACGCAGGTGAAAGTAGTATTCATCATAACCTAAAGGAGGACTCTGCCCACACACAAGCAAAAGCTAAGAAATCCTGAGTTTATCCTCAGCCAGCCACTCCATCAGCCTTTAGCACTCTACACAACAGGTCCAATTTTACACATCATGCATAACAAGCATGACAAATAGGAGCAAGCAGATGCTAAATGTCATTGCTCTTACCGTCATTTGAACATAGCACTTACACACAGCAATTATTTTATTATGTGACTGACCTCCTTGAAGCAATTAAGAGCCTTACATGKGGAACAGCTTTAGGTGACTCATTAGCAGAAACTAAAGTACAGATCCCATCCATATTACAGGATCTATCTGTTGTCAAGAAACATGGTTAACTTTTGTTTACACACAAAAAAACAAAGCACATAAATCAGAAAGGTTGAAGGATTATGAGAAAACTGGGGGCCGAGAAATATATAGTTTTGATAATATCCCTTTAGGGACTGCCACACATACTGACCATCCAGGTATAACTTAGTGCGACAACTAATAAATTCTCACTAGCTGCTACCAAAAGAGGCAGCCCTTCGCAGTTACAGATTCACGAATCAGCACTTGTGCTGGAGCCCCCTGCATCTAATCCCCCAGGAATTCAGATCAAAGAGGCAAAACAGTCTCAAAAGCAGGGACAGCAAAGTTAGCTCTTTGCTGATTTATCTCCCCAAATCAATTTTCCAGAGTCAGACACACCCAAGACAAGGTGCCAGCAAGGATCAGTCAATCCATCTGCCTCTCTTTGTCAATTATCTATGTAAAACACCGTCAAAGCTACAGACTGACAATTAAGTTCCCAATTTTCTGCAATCAGTATTTTGAATATTTCTAAAATTGCAATATCAATGTCTGTAACTGTCAGTGAATCAAACAACCACCTATCATCAATAAAAAATTTAAAGCCTCCCTCTGAATTTAGCACTGCTTAGATAGGCTAACGACTCCAAAAGTAGCCTCCTCCAAAATATATACTTCAGGAAAGACAGACAGAACACCAGGGAACGACAAGTAACTATTTTAGGTACCTTCATCACAGCTAATTATTAAGTCTTTTAAAAAGGTATTTTTCATTCTTAATTGGCACGAGATAAATTTTGCACTAAGGATACACGCTTTGTTTGATAGCAGTGCTAAATACATGCACTGAAAGGATGCATTTACAGCATACAAGGAACATTTATCTTCCTAAAACAGGAAAAGAAGTGAAAGAAAAAGGCAGAATTTAAGCAGCATTAGTTTTTTTCACAATATACATACAGACAAAATAATTTCTACAGAAAGCTTAGAAATCTACCAYTCTTCAAGCCTACTGGGCCAATAACAGTGTTATAATATACATACTAAAAAAAGTTTAGGGAATTGCATACAGGAATTGCATTTACTTAATTGTACATAATTTTAAATAAAATGGCTTATTTCAAGATACTGTATTTTGAACAACTGACATACAGAATTAATATATTAGTTATTCAAAATAGTCAAGACCCTTTCTTGGAATGTTTAACAGATCTTCAACTTTTTCCTTTTTCTTCTGGTTTTCTAAAACAAGTCTTCAAACCTTCACCTCTCTCCCAAATATGCACATAAATATTACATTTCGATGTAAGAAAATGTTTTTGTTTTGTTTTTAAAAAAGTTACAATTATCTTTCTGCAACAATAGGAAGTTTTACTTTTTGGTCTCTAGAAGAATTTACTACAGTCAAGTCCAAAATTTAGATCAAACAACAAGCAGATTAGACACTGTTAAAAAGCTTCAGGATGTTTTTATTAAATGGCTGCTTGCTTCCTTCAGTAAAAGAAGTTTTTAAGATCCATATGTTTTAACGGACTATACTCATTCCGAATGCCTCTTTTTTTAAATTAAAATATATGTATATTTTTCCCCCCTTAGCAGATGAGTTACTCACATAGAGGCAAGCAGACATCAGCAGAGTAGAATGGTTAGTGTGTGGACAGGAAGGAATCACCACCATAAAGAAAAACCTAGGATGCTCCATTTCTGTGTCCAACAGATCCCGACACTTGAGTCRGTGCAATCCTTGCTCTTCTGTCAATTCTTATGTAGCTAAAGGGAGGTACCTCCTCTTGACTAAACAGCATTAAGAGTCATCTTAAAAAGATTCTTTCTAAAACTTTGAATACTCTTGCTATTCTCTTCTGGATGCTCTACAAGTTGGTTCACAGATTTGTTACTTTTAAAGTACATTGTTTACAACTGCTTATGTGAAGATCTATGTCCTTATTGCTACCTTAAGCATGTAAATTAAAGCTTGCTACTTTGGAAAATAAAACACTGTGGAGTCTGTAAGAGCTTCAAGTTTTAACAGTGTATGTTTAAATTGCTGCCTGCCAAGGATCACGTGCTTTCATCTTGCAAGTCAAATATTTATATGCTAAGAAATTGGACTAGAGATACAGCTCTCCATCTTTAAAAAGGAAAACAGGAAAAAAAAGTGCAAAGTAATCACAGGATAACATGATTACTGTCCAGTGATGCAAACAAATCTCTAATAGTTTAGCAGTTTGTTTCAAGGAGAAGCTCTCAGAAATTTTTATTTCAGATATTCCAGTCTAGACTGAGTTATGATCAAGTTGGATAACTTATTTTAACCTGACTTATAAGATTCATCTCTAAAATACACTTTGAGAAACTACTGATTACCATTCTACATTGAGCTAATTAGGCTTGCTACTTCCTCAAAATGTTTTACAGCAGATGCATTACTATGAGTAAGCTACAAGGCCTTCATCTCGAGAAAAGCCTTTGGTTACTCAGTTATTACTTATTTCTTCATCTGGAAATATACCAAAGAAGATTTTCAAACAGAAACGAATAGRAACAGGTCACATTATGAACTCTTTACACCATTACAAACCACCAATTCTAGTCACACCATTTGTCCTGTATGTCTTGCTTCCTTAACTGGGGCAAATATAATCTAAAGAACAGACTATGCCAATCACTAGRGTTTCCAAGTATATGGGTTGGCAAAAAGCCTTTTTTTTCCTCTCCGCACAGTTAACAATCAAATCTTCATTTTGTAGATAGAGTATCCTTCATGTACAAGACAAAGAAAAATATATTTGTTAACAAATTACAAAATGGCACACCGACAGTTGACACTTCTTTAGGAAAGCATTCAGTCTGTTTTAAATAGGCCCACCATAAAAGCATCTCATCTTTCTAACTTTTTCTTCATGGTCTGATTCCAGGCCTTGCTGTCCTTACTGTCTTCCTCAAGTTTATTTCATGGCAAACTACCAACACTTAAGTGCTGGGACAGGCGGCAATTATCATAGTTAACATAGGAAGCCAGCATCCAGAGTAGCCAAGACGAACAGTTTTAAAATAAAATTATGCTACGTAAGGAATCTCATCACTTAGTATTCAGTACACATTTGTGAGTCTGATGAAACATCCATTTTTTTACCTTTCTAAGCCTGACAAGTAGCAGGTTGAAGAAAGAAACAGAAGCAAACATTTTAAGTAAAAACTGATATCTAAGAGTAGCAAATACACTGATTATGATGACCATGCACAATGTGCAAAGGTATCAGCACTTAGTATCTATAAATCACTTCTTTAATACTAAGTTCCATAGTAACATATCTGAATGTATTGAACAGTATTTCAGAGTTCAAAAAATATTCTCTCTTGTGAACATCTCCATGCACTTTTCTTATCTAAAGGGGATAATGACAGAAGTTGTCCGGGCTAAGACACAACCATAAACTTCAGCATGAGCTATTGATTTTTAATCAAAGGCAATGTTGCCAAACACAGGCAGATAGTAGTCTTCACTATCATAGCTAATGACCATCGCAGAATCCAGGCCTGCACTATGTAGAGCTGATTATCCAAACATGCTAAACCCACCAAAATCAAATTTTAAAAGAAAACAAATCCAGAAGAACACACAACTTAAAACTCACAAATCTTCAATCGAAAAAGCTATTCCACAGCTTTCATTTGGGGTCCTCACAATAGTCATTTTTCCATACTCACACCTAGAAACTACCATACCTAGAATAAAAACTCCTTACTAATCAACTTAAGAGCAATGCTCACTACAATTAAGTACCTCACGGGTGGGGAAAAAACCAAAGTAGATCCTGTCAACTTAGAAGCTAAAACGATTCTTAGTAAGCCATACATCACATTATCCCACCCAAAACTGCAGCAATTGGTTCTGCTGCAGATTACTAGCTGAATCAGGGAATTAGGAGAGAAGCTACAGGGATGCTTTCAAACACATGCTAAAAAGCTTATGTGGCACATTATAAAAAAATATACTGGCTGGCTTAAAGAGCAATACGCTGTCAGCACAATGGTTTCAGGCTAACCAAACTACATTACCCCAACACTGTCTTTAGCCTCTTAAGGTTTACTTTTCTAATTCRTTTCCAGTAACTTGATATTGATCTCCAAAAAGAAAACAGTGTCTGTTACCGGAGGGGAGGTCTGCCCACACCGCTGATTTCCGGCACTGCCCCACCAGCTGCACCGGCACAAGCAGGGCTCACAGATGGACCCCCTGATCCCAACAAACACATGCACCCCTCGCACCCTGCCTACAGCTCCATCCTTACCTCCTCTAGCAGCTTTTATTACTCAGCTCCACAAATGAGTCACAAGAACATGATCATTACGTCAAGTCTGAAAGATCCCTCCTCAGATGAGGGAGACCAGTGTTTTGTGGCAGTCCCATCTGCTTTGTTTGCACTGCTAATAATAAGGCATTCCTAGCAGAAAACTTTAGTAACCTAGTGAGGAGCTAGCAGCACCCAGTGCTGGCAGTGAAGCTGATCCTTTTCTTTGCAGCATTCATTTCTCTAAAACACACTAGTCATCAGTTCTGGGGCACTACAGGCTCTTTCTAAAACAGACTGCAAATAAATGTTTCTCATGTATTACAGTACACAAGGAGCATTTATTACAGCATACAGAACACAGTATTTACTCCCCCGAACTCTGCACCTTATATTAAAATGAACAGCAAAAACTGCCAAAAACATCTTTTGGCACCTTTAAGGCTGTGCATTCAATTTACCCACGCAAACACACAGGGCGTAACACGACGACTGGGACAGCTCACAGTACAATCGCCAGGCACGCAGCAGGCTGCGCTCTGCCCGTGGAACACCATTCGCCAACACCCGCGGGCGAGACGGGTTCGTTACCGTGCGACGCTCCATGTTCCGCTGCGCTGCCGTCCCGGGCCGCGCTCGGGGCCGCGGTTCAGAGGGGAAGGCCCGTAGCGGCTCCGGTTCCGCTCCCGCGGGCGGCCCTGCCCCGCGGCCCGCACGGGCAGGACAAGCCTCAAGGGCCGCCGCAGCCTCCGGACATCCCTGCGGCCGTCGAGGAAGGTCCTGCGAGGGAGGTGAGAGAAAAGGCCGTCAACGCCCGCCCAACGCAACGCTACCGTGGCGGCCATTAGCCCCGCTCCGCTCCGGGCACCCGGGCCGCGCCGGGCCTGCGGCGCGGCGGAAGCCCAGGGAGCCACAGGGACCCGCCGGGCCGGGCCGGGCCGGGCCGCCCGCGGGAAGGTCGCACCTCGGCGGGGCCTCCGCGGCGGCAGCTGCGCAGCCCGCCCCGCTTGTTTGCGCTCCCCGCGACGGCGGCGCCGCGCGCATGCGCCGGCGCGCCCCGGCGGCCGCTGCGCATGCGCCGCCCTCGGCGGACGCCTGCGCTTCCATGGGGGCGCCGGCGGCGCGAGGTCGGTGGTGCCGCTCGCCCGGCCAGGCCCCCAACCCCACAGTGGCCGCAGACCGAGGCGGGACCCCCCAAAAATGAGCGTGGGTGACCGCGGGAGGGCACGGCCCTGGTGCGCCTTCCCTTCAGCAGTGCTCCTGGCAGCCTTATGGAAAGAGCCTTGACAACTACAAAAAAGATAAATATCACCTAAAAAAAAAAGGATCAGGGTTTGGGAAGTGCCGATCCTCCGTGATCATCAGAAATCCATCCTTTCAGTTACCTCAGTTCTGTATGTCTTAATAGCCCATATTTATACATGCACACTTTTACTTTGGTAAGGCGTAGGGACACAAAGAAGTTACCCTATGTTGAGCTGCTGCAGCGTCGCTGGGGCCAGAGTAAGTCTAGATCAAATATAAAGGGCCTCCATCCTGATACTCCAACTGCAATGACAACACACAAAGGCATAGGGCAGGGTAGGACACGCTGTTACAACACAGGTTTCCTCCACTTAAAAGTTACATGGAGAAGAGTTTCCCAAAGCCCTCACCAGCCTCTTCTTGCTCAATGGGTCTCACAAATAACTGAGACCTGCTGCTTTCGAGTATATAGTGCATACATATTCACTGCATGCTTTTTGGTAGGTTGCAGGTATTCACTACCATCACACAAGACAGGGAAAATCTTTCCAGGCTTTTCCGCTTTCTGTAAGTAACAGACACATACGTTTCAAAAAAAATACACCCAGAAAAAAAAAACTTTTATTTAAAAAAACACTTTGTCATGCAATCCAGCAGATGGTGTCTGAATGAGAGATCTGTTCGCTGCTCTAGACCCATTCCACCGAGATCAAAATTAACGCCACTCCATCTGCCACATCTGCTGCCTCTTAACTCATCTCCCTTTTGCGCAACAGCACTTAGGTAAGAAGAACATGTTCTGATGTGAACAGCAGCAGCTTTGTGGCAATTAAATCCYCTGAAAAAGAAAACGGGTATGCAACATGTATTCCTCCCACCTCTTCTTTGCAGTGGCACAGAGGTGAAAATGGAGAATAGTTCAAAATTTTGAGATGATGTATGTTCAGAATAAAAGCCACAGATTKGGCTTCTTCGTATTATTTCAAGCCAATATCAACCACACAATGTGAACTTTCTTGAACAGGCTTTCATCCATTCTTTCAGTAAATTGGCTGAAAACAAATGGGCATACAGCAGAACTTGTTGCATCCTGGTTCTGGGTACCACACAGACTTTGCCAGGGGACACATTTTCCAGTTGAGGACTGAAATCCAAGCCATTTGATGTCAAYAGCATCATCTTTGCAATTGAGGTCTATATCATGCAGCAACTGTTTCACTTACCCACATATGTATGGCTTCTGTTGCAGCAACAGTAGCTCCTGAGCATATAGAGATGAACAGGACAAGCCTAGGCAGGTACCTAAAGCTCTTCCTTCTAGCCCTGTTACCACATTCAATGGCCATCTGCACCCATGAGGCTGAACACCAAGATGAATTCAAGCTCTACTTTTTTGTTCTGTTAGAGATAGAAAATTGGCTAACATACCTAAACCTTACAAAGACTGGACTATTCAAAAGTACATTGAGATGTGGAACTTCAGTCAGCTTTTTAGGCAGTCAATTCTACCACTTACTCTACCAATAAACTAGGAGCCATCTGAAAAAGATTTGGACTTCATGTAAGACCTTCACATTAGATCTTGATCAGAAATCATTAGTTATTCCAGGTAGTCTCACCTAGTAAAAGAGCTTAGAGTCAGTTACATGGCTCTCTTCATCAGATTGCCATATCTCACAAGCATCCCCTATGTATCCGAAACAGATCAGGGTGAAGTTGGCCAAGTGAACATATAACTAACTTGGCAATAACAGTTGTTTTCCAGCTTTTCCRCTGATTAGTGGATTATGAACTTCTCACCAATTAGTGAACGAGTGTTTCCATGAGGAGCAGCAAGTAATATTTTCTGGTATTCAACAAGTTCTCTCAAGGCAGATGTTGTCACATTACAACCAAAAGCCTGAAATGAACCAAAAATTCTCTAACGACAATACTTGATTAAAGTAACAACATTAGATGAAACAGCAATATTTGATTAAAAGTAAAGCAAATGAGTCTTTCTTTTCAGCAAGACAAAATAAGCTGAAGACAAAAATGAAGTCTCATGCTAGACTAGAATTGTGCCTTAAAAAAAATTTTTTTAGTTCCARTGACTCTGTAGATAATCAAAACAAATATGAAAAATAGAGTCAATCCACAAAACCACACTCAAATTCAGTCATCTACTGCAGCCTACAAATTGCAATCTCCCATTTCTTACATTCACAGGCTTGTGAAATATGTTCAGTGCTAATGTCATTTTTAGGGAACTAAAAAATCAGTGTAGTGTAGCATTTTTCTTTCCAGACTTCATGTTTACCTTCTTTTCAGTACTTGCTAAAGAGAAAAAACAGAGACAGGTAACTTTTAAGCTTTCCAAATGAAATTTATTTTGGGTATCAGCTGCTGTACAAGAAAAAAAAAAGTAAAAGAATAACCTTTCCTTATAGRAAAAAGTCTCTAATCTACATTAATTTTAAGTCATTTCCTAATTACGACAAAATTTCTTGTCATGACCATCCCCAGTGGAAGCCTCTCAAGGCCACAGGAAACTGTTGGGAAATGTTAGTAAAATATTTTCCTTTTTTTTTTTTGTTTTGTATTGTTTTGTTTTCTTATTATATGCTAATCAAGATTAGGTGCTAATTAGCACTTTTACAAATAAAGAAGTCAATTTCTGCAGGCTTCTTTTTTTGGCATTTCCAAAAATTAAAAAACCAAAACCAAAACCAACCTTTATCCCAGCTAATGACTATATTGAGATCACAACAGTTTCATCTGTTTTTTCATGTGAATSATTTTCTTCATAGTGAATAGTCTCTGATGGCCAAGAATGTGATTTTCGAAGCATTTTTACTGAGTTTCCAAATGTTTCTGTATTGGAAGTAGAAAAAACACTGTTTTGAGAACTGAGGTTTTGGCTGCTTGTGTAAACAAGATTAGTTGACCCTTGGGATTGCGAGGCTTTATATTGACGATTCCTCAGAGCGTTATTTTCTTTATTTTTTTCTGAAGCATCTTCTTTCATCTCTATTACACGAGCTAGCATGTAACTGACTTTTCTCTGATGAGCCAAAGCCTCTTCTTTGTCATTTAGCTGTATTTATTAAGGAAAAGAAAAGAAAAAAACAATGAAACTAGCTTATAAGCTAAGAACAAAGCAGTCAAACAAGTTGTATTTCTTCTCCTAAGTACTCATGCTGAACTACTAAAAAGAAAAATACTAACCAAATCAATTAACATCTTAAGGATTTCATGAGGATTGTCCAGTTCTTCAACTTTCCTACAGTCCACWTCTGAAGAGAGCAGGCCCGATAATTTTTGTCCCAGGCTTTTCTTGTTTCCTTGCAACTTGATACGTCCTAAGAAAAAGCGTTATATTTTGTTTGAAACATAAATGACACAAATTCTAGTATCACATAAAAACAAAATTACTTTGGGATAAAATAGATACATGTGAAACAGGATACTGATCCACCTCCTCTAAATGGGGCAATGCAAGTCACAATTTCTTCTAATGTATAAAATATAATGTGAACACAGCACCCCCCATCCCATAACTTAATGACTAAATAATCTTTTTACAAATTCAGGCAAATATAGATTTTATTTATATATATATATATATATATATATATATATATATATATATATAAAAAATACACTTCAGCTCCTGTAATTCTTTGCTTGTAATTTTTTTTTTTTTAAACACATTTGGTCAACAGAGGAAAGAAGACTTTTTAATAAGAGTTTTTCAAACTTCCTAAAATTAAAAAAAAAAAAGCACATTCAAATTAGGAAATGTATGTATTAAAATATAGGACAAAATGCAGTTCATGAATGTATAATGAAAAAGGCTACACTAAAGCCAAGACTGATGAACACAGATGTATGACACTGGAGTCATATAATGAATACTGTAATATTCCACTTACACACAGATATCCTGTATCACATGTGAGAAGCTTCTGCCAGAACTACATGACACACTGTATATTTGTATTCCCAGTTTTCACATCACCTTGTTCCCATTTTCTTGGCTCTTCAGAAGCCTTAGTCAGCAACTAAACCACTGCCAAACATTTCATCAGCCAGACAGTTTGCCTGTGCTACTTGTCAGCTAGCTTCTTCTCTATTAAACAGTAACAATTACACAACATGACCAGTTACCATCCTCTTTTAGGCGTCTCCAGCTTATAAATTTTGTTTCCCTTTTAATCTTATTCACTTCTGCAAGCCTCAGAGCCTGGTCCTTTCTCTGCATTAGCTGCTGCTCAAATGCAATTCTGAATGCATCTGCCATTATATAAGCTTCATCTTTACTCTTCTTTAGAAGTTCAATCTGGTTATAATTCAGAAAAAAAAGAGTATATTAAGCAATTTGAAAGAAACAGCAGATTTAAAAGGTAGATTAAGAAAGAACCTGAAGCCATCAACACAAGTCAGAATTTTTATGCTATCAGTTCATCTTAGGGATGCTGAAGGCAGGCCTGTACAGGCAAAAAGGAACCGAAGAGAAGCCAGGCAAATTTTAAATATATCTCATCAAAGATATGGTAGAAACCAAACCAAATGCTTTCTTGCTACTTAAAGAAATACATTTTTAAATCAAAATACCACAGGAACACAACAGTAATTACTTACAAAATTAGCATTTCAAGTGGAACATCTGCATTAAGACCATGAGCAAGGAAATGCACAATATTTAAACCTGTATGTTTAACTAGGTTCAAAACTTAAACGCTTAAAAATCATTTTATTGACTTGAATGTTATGTAATTAGTTTTTAGCAAGACTAGCTCCATGATCTGGCTGGCTATAAAGCCTTATAAACGCTCATGCCAGCTCAAGGAAAGAGGTAGAATGCACTGCCAAGAAAGAAGGGAAGTCATTCCTTTCAGTAATAGTCCACTCTCAGATTGCAAAATTACACTGAGTCTCTATTTTTTATATTTTAAAAAATACAGGTGGAAGAAAAAAAGAAAAAAGCTTTTAAAATATTACAGCATTTAGCAAATTCATTAAATAAAACTCATTTACATTATAGCTCTATATCAGCACAAGTTACGTTCTTGCAAACAGTACATATTTCTGAAAAGMATGCATTATTTCACCTAAGCTGCAAGGACAGTGTTTCTGGCTTTATTTGGTTTTGAGCTCACCCCATCCCGCTTGCTCCCATTCATGGGATGCAGCATTACCTCTTGCTTGAGCTGAAGCAGCTGTTTCCGAGTTGCAGCTGACATTCTAGCACAGGAACAAGGCTGCCCTCCAGAAGTGCTGCAGGTGCAGGCTCCGAGAACTGCCAGCTTTAAATCCAAAACCAAATCACCAATTAACTACCTACACACACAAAATAACCCAAGAAATGCCAGACAGCTAGCAACAAAACATCCTGAAACCATAATGGGAATTTAAGGGTCAGGAAAACCAGGCTGTAAGGATTTAGGCATGATTGCTTCTGATTCAAAATGACAAGCAGGAAATGTAATTTAATTTTTTTATGCACTAATCTCACATCTATCCCAAACACAGCACTTTGGGGTATCCTATTTACGCCTATTATCTATTCAAACATAATCTTACCATCATAAAGACACGACAGGAGATGCGCTTTAAAAATTTTAGTTCTTATTCATGTAGGTTATTTCCATTATTCACATGGAAATGCTCAAGAAAAATCAAGAAGAGATAAGCAGTGTGCTCTCACACACACAAAAAGCCATGACCACATTCCAGTAGTCAGAATAAGTAAATCTGTAGGTAAAATAATCCCTATAAACACTGATCTCCAGCAGCTATCACTTTGAAGTGGATATCAAAGAAATACAGAAAACCTTACAGTGTGCTCTTGCCAGCTTAAACAATTCCACAAACATTACTTAATGCTTCATATCATAGTTGGCTTTTTTTTTCTTGCAAGCAAAGAAAATTTGGAATACATACTGCCGAACAGCAGTCTGAGACATATGATTTTGCAACACATATGATGGATTCTTGGTCATTACCTTATGTTCCTAGACAGCCAAGTGAGGTTACTTGGGCATTTCCCAGCAATCGGAAACTTGCTGAAGTAAAGTTCTTTACATACTTGATTTAAAGATAACCTCATGGCAAATATCATCAGCCTGTTTATGCTGTTCTCTGCAGACCTCATTAGTTTTCCCTCACTTATTAAAGAAACATAGTAGRTAGGGAATTAGAAATTAAAAGATTAGGAAGACCTAAAGAAGCATGCTGGCCTGTGAAAGACACCCTGATGTTTCTTCTGTCTACTCTTCCTTTGTAAAACAGAAGTCATAAGGAACCAAAAAATAGAAACCTGATTCAGAGGCACGCAAGCGCATATTGCAATTTGCTAGAATCAAGTACAAAGACACAGCTAAATAATCAGGGAGCAAAATTTAGCAACATGTACTTTGAACGCCCAGAGAGGTTGTGGAGTCTCCTTCCCTGGAGATCTTCAAAACCTGCCTGGATGCCACCCTGTGCCACGTGCTCTGGGTGACCCTGCATGTGCAGGACAGTTCAACTAAATGATCTCTAGAGGTCTCTTCCAAACTCAACCATTCTGTAATTGTGTGAATGCAAACATATCTTTGAGCTAGTTGCCATGAAAAACAGACTCCATACTTACCTCAAGACTTGTAACATCTGTAAGGCCCCTTTTATTCCAGGACATATTTTCCTGAATAACTTTCTGTTGTTTCACATCAAGCATTGCAAGAAATTCCAAGCACTGCTGATTCAAAACTAGGAAACAAAACAACGAAAATAAAAGACGACAGTTCTGRTCTCTTAATAACCGAGTTTAACTACAAGCAGTTTTATGATATAAGCTTTAACTTGGGATTATAAGGTGACTACATAGATCTAAAAACTCAGATCCCAGTTACCTTTTCCTGGACATGATCTGTTTACAGATATACTACCTCATATATTATTTTTCTGCAGTATTATGTGCCCACCTCTTTTTTCCACTTGCAACTAAGCCAGTTGGTCTTTTAGAAAAGCACAATACTAGGAAAATATTTACGTATTTCAGCTTTCTTTTTTTTAAGCTATGTGGAAGCTGAAATAAAGGGAACAGAGATCTCTGCATCACCAGCACCACCCATTTYAGAGATGACAAGCTAAACACCTTAAAGTTCCTGCTCTTGGAATCTGCRAGTGGAGATGCTAAAGCCATCTCATGGTAATTTCCATTGCAGCAGGAGCACTCTGTGCCTGTCTTGGCCCAGTGTTCCCTCTTACAGGACATTAAGGAACGCAGAGTGGTTGCTTCCCTCCACACCCAGTGCGTCACCAACCCAATAAGATAAGATATGTATATTTCCCTCAGATCTAATGGACTCTTTAAGCTGCATACCCAACTTGTGCTATTTTTCTATGAAATTTTTAGTTCCAGAGACAATGYGACAAGGAAAACAAGCACTATCCAGCTATTTAAAAGGAGTTCCTACATAGCCACTAACACTAGTTGTCATTAACATATGGAACTTATCCTAGCAGAAAACTGTAGTCACAGTTAAGCTCTCAATAACTCCTGAGAAACAGAACTTTAAGAGGAACAGCTATTGGTGGCTTACTTGCATTTTCAGATTTTAGAGTTTTAACTTCTTCTGTTCTCAGTTTCAATGTTTCCTTAAGAGCTGCATTTTCACAATATATCCTGCAGAAATTAGAGAAAGACTGTGTTACCTTTAAAATAATTATCAAAAAGGTCATTCAAATGAAAGAAGTCATTGGCCTATTAAAACACTCCATTGAATGTTTCTGCAAATTGGAATTAGGATTGCTGAAAAGACTGCAGAAAGAAATCCTTCATACATAAACAGAATGTGCAAAACTGCAAAGTTTAACGATGAGCTAAAGCATCACACTGCCATTAGACACTGTTGATATAATATGTAATTGTGAACTCCTGAAACATTTGTTAGCAAATTGTTACTTCAAAATATAAGATTGTTATTTAACATATGACAATAAGGCTCTGGTTTTTATTTTTAAAAGTGTATTTTCTGCATCTTTAAATACCATTCAAGAGAACAACTGCACTTCTAAGCTTTATGACATGACAGCATACAATGTGCATGTGCAATACATTTTTCCTTGGCACTTTTGTACTTCCTGCTTAAGTAGAAAAGTGGCAATGTCCTGAATTGGAAGCAATTATACTTTTTCATTGTACATCTCTTCAGCTGTCAGAAAACATAACATTCTGTAGCTCCAGGATTTTGTTTAAAGCAGACTAGTAACCAGAAACTTTTTCATTTGGACAAATAAATTGAAATACTGCAAATTCTGCCTCCTCTCATGAGTGACTTTATGACTTACTGCAGCTTACAGCTTTCTAAAGCCTTGTTTCAATCTCTAGCTTTCAACTGATCATACTTGATTTTTTTCTTCAAAATCACCTTCACAAAACTCCTCTTCTAAATGAACAATTTGAAATTATCTGCTTTTTCTTTGATTGTTTGAAAATTTTGAAATAAAAATCTCCACTAAAATAAMTGCAACTCTGCTGGATAAACTTCTGAGAGATCACTTACACCTTTAAATAAGTGGAGCCTGCTGGCCAGTTTTCAATGTCTTTTATAGCACTATTTGTTTAGTGCCTCTGGCTTCCTCTGCTTGCCTAAGGAGGCAACACCTGCTGTCAGTACAGAAAACTCTATTTAATCACAAAACCAGTTAACCAACCTCTCTCAAAAACATTCCATTTTACTCATGCTTATCCCTANAAAAAAAAAAAAAAAAGAAAAAAAGAAAAAGATATTTCCACATGCATGCACACACCATTGTTTTTTATGCCTCCTTTCAATTTAAAGCAAATAAAGAAAATCTGGTTCCAGCCGGCTAACATAATATAGTAATAAAATAATGTGACGGAATTTAAAAACTCAGTTAAACAAAGACAATCTGTGCACACACGAAAAAATTGAGAGTTATTAATTTTAGTAATTTTAATTGAAATATTAAAAAAAAAGTGATTAGCATGAAAAGTACCTTCACAAATCCAGAATGTTAGGAAAATGTGGGGAAAAAAAAAAGCTGATAATATGAAACAGAGAATGTAAGACAGTTAATATGCAGCATTCAGTGCAATTAAAACTCCCAAGAATCCATAGCATGTGTAAAATACCTGTCATATTTTTCTGTCCATGTCTCTTGTATGTTTTTAAACCTATCCTGATCAAATTCAATTTCCCATTGCAAAGTATTTATTTCCTGTAAAGACAAAACAAACCACCAGCAGTTTGTTACAAATCTGAGAATGAACATAAGAGATGAGAACCGCTAGTCCTAAGTTTGGCATTGACAAAGAGTTGGACATTTGGACAGACAGTGACAACAATATGTGGGGGGGGAGATAGGTGTTTTATTTTAAATAAATGCAGTAACACACAAGAAAGACTAGGCTGAATGAGCTAATAGTGGCAGTGGCTTACAATATAAAAAACTCATGCCATCATTTTTTTCTAATTTTTAAAATGCCTATCACGCTATTCTATGGAAAGGCCACGTAAGAAAGAAATCAAATATAAATTTGAGATTAACAAAGCAGCTCAGTGTCTTCCTCCTCTCCTTCTTTGCTATTAGGGTACTCTGTTTTAAGGCTTGTTTGGAAGTTCGCTGTTGATAAATCAATACTGAGGAAATAAAGCAACTCAGTATAAACAAAGTGCTGTAATGCTAATGACAAAAAACAGTCAATGATACAGGAGGGGGAAAAAAAAAATCTAGGATCTTTCAGATATTGCCTGTACAAAACAGAAGACAAAAATATTCACATCAAGAAAGTGATAAATTGGTATTTTCCCTTTCTACCAAAGAAGAATAAGAAGAATAAGAACACTTTAAAAAAGATCCAAAACTAATGTTAGATCTTTATCAATTAAAAACAAACAAAACAGTGCAACCACTCCTTAATTCCATAATAAAACAAGTCAGGAGAAATGACCTATTATGATTTTACATGGGAAAAATAAACTTTAGACAGGTATAAAGAAAACACTTACCCTTACCTTTTCTAAAGCTCTCTTTTCCTCCTCAGTTTTTTGAAGCATTGCTTTTGTATGACTAGTGGCTTTATTAAATACKGCCTGTAAAAAAAGCACAAATCATTCAAACACTGTAATTAAGCCATATTTAAAATTTTATATCACCATAAATCAAAGTTCTACGGTAATCAGAAGCGTGAAGAACTACAAACACGAGCAATTCACTTCAAGGTCCCTGTTGGTTCTAATTTCAAGATATTAAGTAGCTAAAGCACGTAGCAAACTTGCGTTTAAATCTCACAATCTTCCCTAATCCAGAAAATCAGCATTAATTTGAARAGAGATCATATAATCTTTAGGACTTATCCATATCACAAAATCAACTCTCAAAAGACAAGATTACAACAGACTCATAGCCTAATCTGAGCATAATTTTCTATGAGTACCTGGGGGTAAAAAGCAGTAGAACTATAAATGGGTTATTCAAGGAGGTTAAAAAATAATTACCTTCAACAACATGGATTGTGAAGTAAATAAAAGTGCTATGAACTGTGAATGAAAGAGTGACCTAATATTTAATGCATACTCTCTTCTAAAATGACAGATGGAATAGTGAACTGAAAACAGTCCAGCTAAAGAAATCACTAAACTAACGTTAGAAAATGTGTAAAATAAAAGGACTRCAAAGGCAGCATTCCTTAAGTCAAATTGCTAGCTCTTCAAGGATAAAGTAATGAAATTCTGCTACAACTTTGAAGTCCATTTGAATAACTGCAACATATCTACACAGAAAAAGTACTAAATTCTATCAGTCAAGCCTGTATAAACCTGGAGATTTAATGCTCTCAATTACAACCCCGGGAAGTGCCTAAGCTTTTAGGGAGTGGCAGGAAGATGCTTTTCGTTTGTTTGTTCTCTTTCTTTGACCCTTATGTAACCAGAAGATTTTAACAACTCCTACCACGCTCTGTAGAATTCTTAGGGCTTCATCTTTTCCTTCAAGCTGTCTTTGAGAAGCTTCAAGTTCAACTTTTAACATTTCTACTTCCTGAGGCAAAACAAAGTAAGAACACTGAGTAAAAGCAAAGACCATTGCTTAGGACCATAACGGCAGTGTAAATTTGCTTTCTTCAAGCAATAACCTTCTCCTCCCTCTTGTATAAATCTCCTGTAACAGCCTGAGACAAAGAAATGTTAGGATTGTGTGCTAGAGCAAAATCCTGAAAAATACTCAAAATTATTCTTTTTGTTCTCTTTAAACACATTTGCAAAATAAAATATTAAGTATTTCAGCTCTGCCTTGCTAAAGAAACACCAACTCATCTCAGGAACAAATGAAAAATCTACACATCATCTTGAGCAGCATTTTCACAAGAGCCTAGATACAATCAAACAAAAGCAATAAAAGTCTGAACAATTAATTATGAACTTTCTTTTTTTATTTCTGTCTTGGCTTATTTAAGAAAAGAAGGAAAAGAACTGCAGTCATTTCACAGCCTTCCCTCTGATACCCTACTACAGGTCACAAGACAAACTGGTTCTGTACGGAATGAAAAACCCAAGTACTTCAATATCAAAACAGTCTTTTTCTAAAACAAAACAGGCTGCTCTTCTTTTTAGTAATTCTAATATATGAAATAAAAATGCAAACACTCTGGCACTAGATTTCTACTTTATATTCATTTCCACTGTCAGCATCCTCTAAGTCATTTTGTAGGATCTTTTGAGTTATGTTTAAATTGCAGGAGTACATAGAAAACTCAGGACATGGGATCTCATTCTCTCCCAGATATGCTCTCAAATTCCCCTCCTTACATAAGGAAAGGAAACTACTGCGAATTTACTCAAGCTAAAGGGAGCTGAAGACAGTCAAACACCTGAAAAACACTAACTAAACCAAAGGATTGAATCTAAGTACTGTTATCCATTCATTCTCCTAGACAATTTTATTTTCTTGTGACAATATTCTATTATAAAGTAGATCTGAGGGCCACTGTTTTATTCCTTGCTTTTACCTATTGATTTATCATCTCACAAAGACAATGCTTAGCTGAAAAGGGCTAGGTTGTGCACTTTTTAAATACAAAATGCAGATTTCAAAACCAGCAATACTTGGTGCTCTTACTGACCTCTAGAGCTTCTCGAAGCTGTTGCTTTAGTTCTTCATTTGACACTTCAGAATTAGACTCTGCAAGATGGATAAGAGATAGTAAAATATGATATACTACAATATTTACGAAAGAAAAGACGGAAGTTTGCTTTAGTCTGAAAATATGGAGCATTGCAGAGGCCAATGTTCAGCTTTGTGTTCTTCTGGAGCTAATAAGCAGATTTAAGAAACACATAAATAGTAAACTCAAACACATTTACATTTAAAGAAACCAAGTTGAGGGAAGATCATTTATAAAGAAATCTAAAATAAGCATGATTTTAGTTTTTTTTCTAAATAAATAATAAAAACCAAAATTGCTACWCTGTCTCCAAAGATTTTTTTTCAATTGTAGCTTTTCAACAATCAAAATCAACAGAACAGATGTTAACACTTTTTAGAAGGATGCACCATTTCCAGGACATCCAGACAAAGGACAATGGTGGAATCATAGAATATTCCATAAAGTGTAACATTCTTTTAAATAAATGGTTGCCACTGGTACACATACACACTTATCACATATACATGTATACTCAAACACACGAGCACATATATGGATAAAAAATAGCTCTGCCTACCCCCTCTGCCCTGTCAAAAGATTCTTTGCTGAACATCGCTTTCGAAAGTGAAACCCACTTCACATTAAAGAGGGTCACAGACTGATTCTGAAAAGAAAAAGTTGCCTGTTGCAGCACTAACCATGCAGAGACTCAAAAGGAGGTGTTAGGGCTACAAAAGTCAACCTGCAGGAGTGCATTAGACCTGATCATAATGTCCATTAATATTTTGAGAGATTTTGCGTGTTCTTGCAGAAAAGTTTGAGTTAAACTGGGTGAGAGCTTGTGAAGTAGCTGAACAAAGATTTAGAAAACGATGATGAATGTTGAATAGCTATACCCATACCACAGCTACTTTGTTCGGTCCAGCCAGTGACTCCAACTGAAGGCCGCCTGGGTGACCCCTCGTAAGAGCTGGTTTGTTTTGAAGAGGAAAGAACCGCAGCATCATCTCCCCCGGCTCTCTTGGCTGACGGGAGGGAGCTGCAAGCCTTTGCAGACCCTTTCCGAGGTCTGGACAAACAGGAGCTTTGCAAATCGTCTGCATCGTAGACGCCTCCAGGCCTCCTCCCGAGCCCGTTCCCCAGGTCTCCACATGCCATGTCTTCCTCTTCAGCATCCTGCATCTCCTTCTCTTTCCGAGGGCACTTCACTTACTGTGAACGCCTCTTCCAAAACAAGGTGTTTTACCTAGAAAAAACAAATTTGCAAAACCTATCAAACAAAACCCCCAAATCCATAAGTTAAGCAGCCAAACAACACCGTAGTGTAAGTTCCAGCGTATTGAACACGCGGCTGCCTCCTGCACACGTCCAGGAAACGACACGGGCGTGCGCCAGGCACTCCCATACTCGGSCCGTGCCGCCGACCGAGCTCGCGCTGGAGCTTCGTCCTGCTGACCCGACCGCGCTCCGGAGGACGCCGCGAGGCGCTGGGGCAGCCGCCGCGGGGCAGCGACACGAGCCAGGGCCAGGGCCCTGCCCGCAGCCCGCGGCCTGCCCGCACACGCCGCGGCGCCCTCCCTTTCCCGCCGCTCCGCGCCGGCTCGGAGCGCCCGAACCCGAGAGGARCGGACCGGAGCGAACCGGAGCGGACCGCGCGGCCCCGCGCACCCCCGCCACGGTGCCGGTACCGGCCGAGCTGCGCGCCGCTGCCGGCTCCGCGGGCAGCTCCGCCCCAGGGCGGCGGCAGGTGCGGCCCCACGGCCGGCACGGCGCACGGGCATGGCCGGCCTGCCCCCGGCGGCGCGGGACGCCGCCCGCACCCCACACGCTCGCCTGTTCCACCGCGAGGGACGCGGCCGCGCGGGCGCTCCCCGGGGCTGGCGGCTGCAGCCGCCGCGCAGGCGGTGCCCGGAGCCTGCTCGGGCACGCTGCCCGCTGCAGCAAGCGCCGCGGAGAGGCCCTGCTCGCTGGGCGCGCACACGCGCTTCCCCGGCGCGGCATCCCGCCTGCCGCGGGAGCTCAGGCGCTGCACAGGCCCACCCGCAGGCCGCGCGCAAACGCCCCCGCGTCGGAAACCTGACAGGAAGGTGCGCTCYCCCAGGAGCTGAGACTCCTCTCTGTAACGCTCCTAGGAGGTTCTACACCACATCTGGAATTACAATAATAGAATCTCAAATATGTAACCTCTTCACAGTACGAATTTTGTGTTTTACTTGTCAATTTCACATATACAAAAGACTATTGGCAAGGGATTCCTTGCAAAGCTCTTGAGTCCCTCCTCTGTTCAGGGAAGCGAGATCCCAGCACACCCCCCAGCACTCAGGCTGCACAAGCCATGGGGACAGCCGGGCACCGACCTTTCAAATTCAGCCATATTTGAGGTCACCGGGGCATTCCTTCTCTACAAAACGATGTACTACTGCTTCCTTAATAAGCTGACGCTGATAAATACTTTCCATGCTTGATATGAGTGATAGAGAACACAGAGAAGAGAAAAAAACTTCTTACTCAACTCTTCCATATGAGCATGGACATAGCTGATGTTTCTATGATGAAACATTCAAAAAGAGCTTTCTCACTAGGACAAATCTCTTACTTCAGAAATAAACAGCTTGAACTATATAACGGACCCTCATTCTATATTAGCTCCCACATAATTAAGAATATAGCAGAATACAGTGACTTGTAGTCTAATGGTTGAGAAGCTCCTTTTCCATATACTCACCTGACCCTTAACGAGCAAAGGCAGCACAACTGTCATCAGCCATTACAATTTTACAATTTTCTTTGTGGGGAAATGAAAAGGTTTAATTTCGACCATAAGCACCAAGCTCAGAGGCAACCATGCCATCTAATCCTTCCACTCACTGCTTAATTTCCATTTTGGATCTAGCTCTTCTTCATGTCTACCCCCAATGTTTCCAAGGCTGTTCTGAATCATTAGAATTAGCTATTACGAAACTTCTCCTAGTCCCCAGCCAAACCAAACTACAATTAAATTTATTTCCATTTACCATAAAAGAATTAAGAATGTCTCTTATTAAGCCCCTCCAGGAAGGGAGATACTTTTCTTCCACATGTCAATTGTTGTCTTTCATCCATTGCTCAATCCATTGCATAATCTGATCCAAATTTCGCTCTAGGTCCTCTGGAGTGTTGCTGGGTAACTGGTGCACAATTTCCTCTCTATAAGACGACATGGCTTCCTCATAAAGTGTCTGGAAAATTTCACACTGAATGTTGTCCTGCAGCTTTTTCCCTTTGTAGCCCCTGCAAGACAAGAACCACACAGAAAGCAAGCCACTAAGTTGTATATACAGAGAACCATATAGAACTGTATGCAGTACYAACAATTTATACCCCAGGAAAAACTCTAACRAAGTTATACAATAGCAGTTTGCATTCCTTGATTATTCCACTGATGTACCTGCTTTCAAGTCTGTCATACAAAACTGAATTTTCCGTACGAAGTACAAATACTATATGAAACCACCTTTCTGGAAAAAAATCACAGCCATGATAATCGATAATAACTCCACCTTCATTCATTTTGTCTTCTAGTTCATCAATTACCTACAAAAAAAAAAAAAAGGCAAATCTACTTGTAATCACAGAAAGGCAAATACAAAAATGCGAGATTCTGAAGTTGGACTTACTCTGTCCTCATCCAAAATTGGACATTCGTATTCCTCATCAAAACCTTCATACAGTTCTCCTGCAGCAAAATCGGCACTAACAAGTTAGTGAAATCACAGCAACCAATATGAAAGTATTCATTATGACAATTTTCAGGTGATGCAAACAGAAGATATTGCACAGAGGAAAGAATTCTGTGTTTAAATGTTCATATAAGTCTGTTATGTATCATATAATGCAAAATAAGCTTTTATTAGTCCATTAAAAAACATTTCTACTAATAGATCCCCTGCACTTTAGTTTGCTGCTGACACACGGTAGAGAACAGTTACCTGAAACAAAAACATCTCAAACGTTTTGATGTAGTTTCTTTTGGTGTGCCCTACCTTCTTTAGCCAGATCACCCACGTTCACGTAGACGAGCCCCGCTCTCGAGGCCAGTTCTTTGCCTAGCGTGGTTTTCCCAACACCGGGCGTACCTGAGGACAGAAACGCAGACAACGCTCTCAGAGCACCGCACCGAAGCTTCCTCCGCACAGCTCCCCAGCACGAACAGACGCGCCCGTGCCTGGCGGCGGCGGCACCCGAGCCCGCCGCCCCGGGGACTCCCAGCCGCGACGGCCCCGTGCGGCCGCTCGCCCCGCTCCAGTTCCGTTCSGTTCGGCTCGGCCCGTACCGGTGAGCAGCACGTTGGGCCGCCTCATGGCGCGCGGCCGGGCCACGCCGGTCGCCTAGGAGATACGCGCGGGGCCGCCGCGCGCCGATGGCGTCACGCGGCGACAGAGCGGCAGGCGCGCCGCGGCCGCCTAAGAGCCGCCGCGCGAAGCCCCCGGCGCTGGGCGCCGCCCCCTCCTGCCCCTGCGCGTGGCGCGGCGGGAGTGGCCGCCGGTGCGGCCGGGCGCGCATGGGCCCCGCCAGGGCGCAGCATGTCCGGGAGCTCCGTGGGCGGGCGGCCGGCGCCACCCGAGGTGGGCAGCGCGCCGCGGAGCCCGGCCGGACAGGGCATGGCGCCCCCCGGCAGCCGCGCGCCCTGGGGCGCGAGGGGAGGCGCCTCGGCGCCGCCCGGCGGTGTCGGCGGATGCCGCTCCTCTGCGTTAACCCGCAGGGCGGCCGGGGCACGCGGCCCTCCTCGCMGCGCCGTTTCGCGTTAGTGCTGCTCGGAGAGCCGCTCGTGCGCTGCGAGCTGSGCGGGGCGCGCCTCCGGCTGCAAACTCGCGCGTCCATCGCAGCCGGCCGCGTCCCGGCCCGCGAAACGCGCGGAGCCGCGCGCGGCTTCGGGGCTCCCCACGGTCGGCGTGGCTTCTGACAGGGGGAGCTTTGCCTGCGCTGGATTAGCGCGCCGTTTACCCACACGCGTACTCATACGTGATTTCTGCTGTGCTGCTGAAAACATCTTTTTCTCTGTCAACTGCTCTTTTTACAAAAGCAAAAAAAAAAAAAAAAACAGAAAAAAAGGGGGGGAAAAAAAAGAGGGGGAGGGTTAAAGAAAACATAAGTTGACCATAATATGAAAACCGTATAAATGAGCTCACATAAATTTAAAAAGAGATTAGAGTGCTGCATTAACAGAAGACTGGTTTTTGTCTTTTGTATCATTTTTTTGGCTAGGTAASGAGTTGGTTGACACATTCATTTGATGATTTCTTTGGAAACACAAATGCTTCCTCTAGCGCAGTCCCTGGGAAGGCAGCAGAAGGTGGCCCTGGGACAAACCGCTTCCAGAAGAAGCAAGCCCTGTCGTCTTTGCCAACACGTAGCAAGAACAAGGATCTACCCAGAAAAAGGGCGAAGCTGTTGTCAGTAGACTCGTCCTGTAGCCGATCCAGGCGAAGTGAAAGCCGAACTCAAGATGAGCCATGGGTAGATAAATACAAACCTGAAACTCAGGTATGAGAGCTCTTCCAAGTGCTAGTGTAACAATAAGATGCCATTGCAACACAGGCATGTTGTTTTTCCTTTAATATTCTGACTAACACTGTTTCTAAAAATATTTAATTTCATTGGTTGGCAGAGTATTTGTTTTATTAATATATTGATACTAGGTTTGTTAGTTTATTTGTATTCATAATATAGCTATGTATAGAAATTGCAGTTTTATCAGATTTCCTGAAGAACTAATGCTACTAAGATCTTGCTTCCTGTCCATCCACTCCTAAACTTTTGTCAGACTGCTGTTAAATTTCATCCACATGTGACGACTGCAAGTACATGAAAATAAAGGAAAGAACTGCAAGGGAAGATGACAGAAATTGTCTTGCAAGTTATTTGAGAGCAACTAACTTAATTCTCAGTGGATTAACTGTAATATGTGCTGTTCCTTTATTGCTTGTGCCCCATCTTGGGCACCTTAATAAGTGTTGAAGTTACTGTAGTAGCTTAGAGTTTAGAGGAAAGAGCAGAAATCTACAGTTAATTTGKTTTCATGATTTCTGCTCAAGGAGCAGCTTTTGCATCTTGTGTCAAATTACCAACATGTGTGCTAAATAGTATCTCAGGAAGTTAGATGCTTAGTGATTTGAGTAAGTTGGTGTAGTATTTTTTTTAATAGCTCATCTCTTTAGAGGAACTGAGTTGCTAGAATGCAAGCAAACTTCATGAAATCTATAGAAGCTGCAAAAATTATTTAGTCTTAAAGTTAGTACGGCCTAAAAAATGCAAGGTCTAACAGCAGCTAGAGAGCATACATATAAAATCAAACAGAGCTGTATTGTTGCTACTTTAGGTATGATAATTGCTTTTTATTTCTCTCTTGCAGGCTATGGAATCTTTTATTTTTCACAACAACAAATTGTTAGGCTGTAATGATTATGTTTAATTGTTCCATTATGAATAGTTAATGTTTTAGTCAATATACGTTCTGTTCTTGAATTGTAACATTACAGTCGTAGAAACTAAGAGATGTGTATATATGTATATGTATGTATATATGCATTTCATATGTTTCCATTTGGTTTTAGAATGACCTTGCTGTGCATAAAAAGAAAATTGAGGAAGTTGAATCCTGGCTAAAAATGCATATATTTCAGAGGAAACCAAAGCAGGTAATCTTGCTAAAATTAGCCGATAGAGATATAGAAAAATATATAACAAGCTATATTCATTTTTTTTTCTCATTTGAGAAAAACCTTTTACTTACTGTAATTATAAGTACTACAGCATAAGAAATCTCTTTAAGAACATAGAGCTTTTTTACATTTTTTTAGAACTCATACTACTATGAGGAGCAGAGCTAGATGCTGTTCTTTGTTCAGCAGTATTATCTGAATTGATTGTGTAGCACTGAGCCAATTCATACCTGTTCAGTGTGTGCTTATTAACTGAATTTTACCTCCCACGGATTAAGTGGCTTGGCAGATTTCCAGTAACACTAACTTGATGTAATAAGACTCTCTAACTGCCTGAATGGTAAGAGGCAGTCTTCTGCAAGTGCATTATTTAAAAGTATCAAATTGTGTTCTTTCGACCAAATTGTTGAGTTCAGTACGTATTGGTAGTCAGAAGAGTGAGCAATTAATTGAACGTATGCATTTAAAAAAAATAGAGGGGGTGGGAAAAAAGGCTTTCAACATTCTGATCTAGCCCTTTCTCTCCGAATACTCAGCAGGTGAATTGTTAACACAAATTACTTTTTTTTAATTGGGAAAATAAATCACTGTTGCAGAAAGTATAAAAGAAATCAAATGTCTGTCTTCATTCAACTTGTAGTCTTTACTTATTTATCTTGGGGTTATTTTATTTTTTGTTTTGTTTTGTTTTTTTCCCTCTGTTACAGGGTGGATCTATTTTGCTGCTAACAGGTCCAGCTGGTTGTGGAAAGACTGCAACTATACAGATATTAGTGAAAGATCTTGGTATTCAGCTGCAAGAATGGACCAATCCAATAACTTTGGACTTTACAAAAGAAGACATAAAAAGTATATTTGACCATGGTATGTTTTTTGTTTCTTTTTTTTCTTTTTTTTCCAGCTACTTTTGTGGTGTTTGTATTTTGTATTTTTTTGGGATCTGCTATGTATGAATGCAAAAGTATGTAAGGATTTCTAAGTAGTGTTTGATAAAGATCTTTTATTTTTGCTCTTTTCTGAAAGAAGGATTAAATTTTTTAAAAGTAGTTACTCTAAAACAATATGCAATTCTCAGGCTGGAGACTTTGTGTAATAACATGGGAATCGTTTGAATGTTAAGTAAAGATAAGGAGATCGGTGTGTCTTTGATTTTGTCCCCAGTTTTAGTTTACCCTTTAAAAAACTGCTGTATTTGTAATGTATTTGCCAAAGGATTTGGCTGCTGGTGTTTAATGGCTGTTGTCAAAAAAACTGCAAGTGTGGATATTATTTCTTGTATTTTTTAAATATACATATATATATATAGTATTTGACATAAAATAGGATACATATTTTTAAATAGTTTTCTTTTTCAGACTCAAATTTTCATACGTATCCAAGTCAGGCCCAAGCAGCTCTCTTTCAAGATTTTCTTTTAAGAGCAAATAAGTATAACAAACTTCAGATGCTTGGGGAGTCCTCAGAAAATGATAAAAAGCTTATTCTTATTGAAGTAAGTGAAAACTTCTGAAATCTTGTTATGAAAACAATAAATCTTATTTTAATATTGACAGTCTAACTTGCTCCATCTAGTGAACTACAATTGCTAAAAACTTGTCACCTGCAGAGGAATTCTGTATTTCTGAGTCCACATAGCAGACTAAAACCACATCTTATGCATAGGTAATCTATACAGGCTAATTGTCAGGCAGAAAGTGGACATTGGTTCATGTACAAAAATAAGAATATAAAAAAGTAAATCGAAGCAATGCTGAAAAAAATCATATGTTTCTCTATGACTTGCCTTCTAGATCTGTAGATGTGTGTTGTAAGGAGAAGGGAAAAGGAAAGAAATTTTCCTATTCTTATTTTTTGAGGAGGCAAGAAATTACAGRAAAAAAAACCCTGAAAACTAATACAGTCATAATTAAAGCATTTGAAATTCACTTTTTTTCTTTAAGGATTTTCACAGGGTATGATGTTGGGTAGTTTGTTTTGAGACCACAGGTGTGAACTCTGAGAGTTCTTAAGACATAACAGGAGGTGCAAGCAAAGATTTCATTTTCATTGATTTAGGAATTTGACCAGCTTTTCTGGGCTGCTCATTCATTTTTCTGTCATCTTAATTTCATAAATTAAGATAATAAAGTTGTATACCAACATTCATGAAAGAGAATAGCTGAGTTACAAAGTCTAGCCAATTAATGCTTTAAAATTTAAGAATCATTCTTTCCTGTGACTTCTGTTCATAAAGTGACTTTCCTGTATAGATACTTTCATATCTCAAGTATCCTAAACTCTCCTTAAATGAGCATGCTACCTGGAATGTTTCTCCTCTCTTGTTCTCTCCATATGAATAAAACTGTGGCTAACACGAAATGTAATCAAATAAGCTGGTTCCTCCACTAGGAAATGAAGATAGACATAAAAATCTTCTTTAAGTATAATTTTTCCCATAATAAAGAAATGCTGTGTATTTTTTTCCTAGTTATCTTCAGTGTTAGTACCATTTAAATTTGTTTGAAACTGATACATCTAGTAAGAAAAAAAAAWATATATATATAGCACCATAGTGTGTCATAACAATCAATCTGTTGGAGAGGATACATTTGAGTGACAGCACTTTGTTTATTTTGAATAGGACATTCCTAACCAATTCTATCGAGACCCTAGCAGTCTTCACGAAATTCTCAGGTGAGTTCTAGGTAAGTTTTTAATGGCTGTCTTTATCCATTTATATGTCTGTAAACTGGAATTTGATTCTTGTATGCTTATTTTTCAATTTAGGAGATTTGTGCGTACGAGTAGATGTCCCCTTATATTTATAATTTCTGATAACTTCAGTGGAGATAGCAACCARAGGTTACTCTTCCCAAAGGAAATTCTAGAAGAGCTGTGTATATCTAATATTAGGTAAGAGCTTTTCTCTCATTAAAACATGATTTGAGTGAACGAGAGATCAGAAACTAATACTATTTTTTATAAATTTCAACAGTTTTAAGCCTGTTGCACCAACAAATGTGATGAGAGTTCTTAATCGAATAGCTACAATAGAAGCTACAATGGTAAGATGCCCAAACTGGTTACTTCTGAGCAATGTTAGACTCAAGAGACTCCAGGTTTTTATATCTAAAATATTTATTGATAGCAAGTCTTTTGTTTTATTTTGTTTTTAAAGGCTCCCAAAACAGGAATTATTCTGCCTATTGCATATGTATGAAACAAGTAATAGGAGTAAAAGTCATTTTTAGGGTATCCATCAAAACTGGAACAGATCATTAACCTAAACCTTATACTACTCCCAAGTTCTTTGATTATCACCAAATGAAACACTGACAGCTTGCAAAGAAATCTGTATACAGTATTATTCTTTGTAATACTGTTATATAAAACATGGTTAAATGCTTAAATARAGACCTAACAATATTAAGAGTTCGAGGTTTCCTTATCACTTTGGGTGTTGTATACTATTGTTTTGTTTTTTTGTTGTAGAACAGAGAAAAGAATTATGCTCCTGATAAAACTTCTCTGGAGTCAATTTGCAGAGGTTGTTCGGGTGATATACGAAGTGCAATAAACAGTCTTCAGTTTTCTTCTATGAAAGGTAAGTACATCTTTAGCGAAAGCAAATGACATCTTGACAGCTTCTGCTGCAAAGGCACTTCACTGTTGAAGCTGAGTTAAGCAAGCTGTGGAGAAATGTTTCTGACTTATTCCTTTGGAGCAGGAATAAAAAGGACAACGTTGTGGCGTTTCGTTTGTTTTTGTCTGGGGCAAACAGCAGAAGCCCAAACTTCTTGGGAAGCTAATGCATRCAAGCTTGTTATTGTAAAAACAGAGCTTAGACCTGTAGCTCTTTCTAAGAAACTTAAGATGGTGTCAGCATAACGTTCAACCTAGAAATACGGAAGTAAATTTAGTTGACTTCTGTAGTATGTTTTAAGACCAGTAATGATGTTGCATTATTTTGGAAATAGCAGGCTGTCATCTAAGGAGAGCTTTTCTTTCTCTTGTATTTTAATGAGAACATGACACAGTGCACATACTAGAGTTTGATAACTGAGGAGAATGTAAGTCTGAAAAGGCTGTATTTGCATCCGCACTTGGTAATTTATGAAGGAAGAAATTGAAAAGAAGGGCAAGTTGGGTGCATCAGAGCTAGAATGAGTAAGCAAGAATGGCAATTTCTCTTCTGGAGTAAATGCTTATTTTCCAAAGAAGTACCTTGCACCTGCATTTTTTGCTTAGGTGGTAAAGGTGTAGTGAAGCATCCTCATTTAGGTGGCTGGACTTCTTTCCTCATAAATTGTTTTTCTCTTAGAAAACACTTTATTGTTTTGGTTGTTTAAAACATAAAGATGTTCTCTATTATTTTGTTATTGTTAAGGAAATTAACATGCTTTATTCCAATTATATTGTTGTTTTTTATTGGTAGACTGCTCACTGGACTGTTCCTTTTGGTCAAAGAAAAAAGACACCTCCACACTGAAATGTGAAGCAGGAATGTCTAAAGCAAGAAAGAGAAGTAAATCAGATACTTTAGAAAATGAGGAGATACAAGCAATTGGTGGCAAAGATGCCTCCATCTTTCTTTTTCATGCTCTGGGGAAAATAATTTACTGCAAAAGTAAGAAAACCTCAATTTAGTCCTTTCCAATATGAAAAGAACGTCTACTTTAGCAAATCTTTCAGCAGTAAAGCTACGACAGGCTATGTTATACCATTGGTTGTTCGCATTTAAGTAATAATTAATAGTGGCAGTCCCAGAATTAATTGAGGAGAAATATAGAGACGAGAGAATATGGAAATAATAGCATGAGTTTTGCATCATGAGTTTTATGAGTTGAAAGAGAATTTAAATATATACTTAAACATGTATATAGTAAATAATAATATATACTAAATAATATCTATTTACAGTATACATGTTATTTAAACTATTAAATAGTTGAAGCAATTTTGCAAGCGAAGTATAACTAATTTTGTGTTCTTTAGTATGTAATGTTGACTGTATAATTACACCCACATCAAGTATTTTCTGAGAACTGAATATAATGTAACCTGTTTTTAGAGAACAGTAACACTAGAACAGTAGCTAACAGTTGTCTTCCATATTTGTGAAAAATTACTGTTCAGACGGTTCTACATTTGTTCCTCCTTCCATCTCATCTACATTCTAAGTTAGAATATAATATCTGAAATTTGTGTCTTTTTTATGGTATGTAGTAAAGTATGTGACATTAATTAAGGTTGAAAGATTAAAGATTGTAAAATTTCTTGTAGGAGAACCGCTGTCAGAATCGGAATTTCCTCAGCTGCCTTCTCACTTATCAGAATTCCATCGAGACACCTTGCTTATCCAGCCTGAGGTATGTTTTTAATAATTGCTCGATTTCATTTTTTTAAGTGATTAATACAAATGCTTATGCATAGTAATTTTGTCATTGGTCTCAATATATGTATATTAAAGCTGTCTAAATTATAGAGTAGTAAAGCTGGATGCAGGCAGGCTAACAGGCTGCAGTAAAAAMCACATCAACTGTCCAGGTGATCAGTCAAGTTTTGATCAGCGCCAAGAACAGCGATTTCCTCTGCTTTGTCTGGACAACTTACAGTGAAACGTGGACTTTTCCCTTGCTACCATCTGCAGCTATTGCCTCTCTKCCTTTTGCTACACTGCTGAGCAGGGTCTGCATTCACTCTTGGGTAACCCACCCATTCAGAGCTGAGTGGGTGGAGGACAGCAATGGATTCTGCCCCCTTCACCTGTTCTTCCTGAGGAGCAAACCAGCCTCCCTTCTCTATGTCAGCATCTCCTTGTCCACCTTGTGCACCAGTTCCCTACCTAGCTAAATGTATCATAATTTCTATTGGATTTTTTTTTCCTTTCACAGTGTTTAAAATCTAAGCTAATAATTTTCTTTATTATTATTAAATAGGAGGTTGTAGAAAAATCACATATGTCTGGAAGCATGTTTAATTTATACCTTCACCAGAACTATGTGGAATTTTTCGCTAATATAGATGATGTTGTGAGAGCCAGTGATTATCTGAGCACTGCTGATGTCCTTTGTAGTAATTGGAATGTAAGTGTCCTTTTCTATACATACATGTTTTCATACTCTAAAATTGAACTTCAGGGKTTTTTATAAGTTGTTATGAATAGTTGGAAGTACTTCTTTTACAAGTAATTGCGCTATTTTGCTTCTAATATACTATATGTAACAGTAAATTCTTAACGAATATTAGACTACATTAAATGTAAGAGTGATACAGCCATCTGTGTACAGTTTGTCTAAATTATTTTATTGTCATAACATACTGGTATATAACATTTATACAATCTTATAAAAAGATTTTCAAGTACAATAAACTGTTAGCATAAATTTATTGAATAGTTGAGCTAGCTTTTTCATTCAGTTGYTTTGAGGAAGTTTTGCAGTAACTTAAGTGCATTCTGATCACATGTGTGACTGAAATTACAGAATATGTTTTTGTGCAAAAAAGGCACTCAGTACAGAGATTATGCGTATTCATACAATGCCTGATTTCTCTCTCAGTCACGACCTGTAATGGAAAAATATAGTGCATCTGTGGCTACACGAGGTGTGATATATTCAAATACAGCCAGAGCCTTTGCCCAGTCTCAGGGAGGAATGGGGTTTCGTCCTTTACACAAGCCCCAGTGGTTCTTTATCAACAAAAAGGTAAATAACTCCTGTTTTGAATGAAGTATTACAAATTACACTCATTTCTTAGTCAATTCAGTAGCACAGGTGAAATTTGTGTGTGGTACTAAAGCTGTTAAATATCATTCTACCTTAATATAAGCTGCTACTTAAAATGCTTGCTGAGGAAAAAATAAATCATGGGCCTTTAAAAATCTGTTTCTTATGCTCAAGTTAGCATATTTCTGGGAGAGTCCTAAGTCCAAGTTTATACAGAGACAATTGGTGTTGAAATAAAGTGTTGCTAACAATAAGTTCAAGTTTGTCCAGCTTAAAACAGTTTAAACTGTTACATAAGGTTAATGAATTACTGCTCTTGTTTTATGTGTTTATCAAAAATAGCTCATTCATGAGATTTCAATTTTTTTTTAAACTAATATCTGTCTTGCTGTGTCCAGCAACAAAAGGTTTGTCTGCATGGATAGGACATTCTGTAATTAAATGATAAATATATTTAGGAAACTTAATGTCCAAGAGAAGACAAAAATTGAAGAAATTAACATTTTGTGATCTGAATATGTTAACCCTAAGTGTTTACACCTTTTCTGGACTCATTCTTCAATAGCCTGCATATAATAATCCAGCAGCCAAAAACAATACTGCTTTTCATGATGGAGAATACTTATATTAAGTGAAGTTTATCATGCTTTTACTTTTTTCCCCCTCACAACAGTATCAAGAAAATTGCCTTGCAGCAAAATCTCTCTTTTCAAATTTCTGTTTACCACCAGAGTGTCTTCAGACAGAACTATTGCCTTATCTTGCTATGCTAACAAATCCAATGAGAAACCAAGGTAATACCTGCACAACCCTTGTTCTTTAGTTCTTTTTATCATTAAAGCATACTGAAAAAAGTTTGTAACTGAAAATGTCAGTGCTGTCTATTCTCTTCTCTCATTAAGAAAACATGGCACGCACATATAGCCAATACATGTTTTACATATTACATAATTACATGCATAATATAACTAAAAATTTGAACTGACTGGTTATGTTGGAAACAACTTTTAAGAGTATATTTAAAACTTAGTTTTAAGAATTAAATATGAGTAACGTGAGCAGGGTCCTGGGCAACCTGATCCTGCTTGAGCGGGGAGGTTGGACCAGGTATATCTAAAAGCTCCTTCCAACATCAGCTGCTGCACAATTCTGTGACATCAGGATGAATTCATTTTGTAGGATATGTGCTTGATATCATAAATATGTATGAATGATAAGGGTTTTTTTTCTGTGTAGGCATGTATAAAAATGTTATGGTAATGTCATAAATACACTTTGAATGTGTATTTTATATATATAAACTCTGTATACAAGGTAATACACTGGACTACTTAAACTTATGATTTTTTTTTCAGTATCTTTTATTTTACTTGCATTGTAATTTACTGGTGATTCTTTTCTCAGCTCAGATTGCTTTTATCCAGGATGTTGGGAGGTTACCACTAAAACGACATTTTGGCAGGTAAGCTTTACTTTTACTGCCTTAAAAAACCACTTGCTTTAGAAATATATTTAAAAAAAAAAAAAAGATACAAAATCTCTAGTACACGTAGCATATGAGGTTTTCCCTCACAGTCAACAGTCAATTTGATCACTTTTTATTTTGGGTGTTGCCTTTTTTTTTTTTTTTTTCCTCCCCTCCCCTCAATTAAAATCTATTTAGAATGACAGTGTGTTAGCAGGAACAATGTAATTACACTTTTCCTTTTAACCCCTTGGTTAGCTCTCTCTTTCCTTCTATCAAATACTAGTTTTCTGTCCTAAACATATGTATGACTATCCAGTGCAAAATCTGGATAAAAGTTTGCTTTTGCAATCAAAAAGGCATAAGTGAGAATTAAAGTGAATTTAAACAAATATTGTATTATGCTTTGTCCATTGTTTCTCATTACATAATTAATCTGGAACTTTTTTACCTGCATTAGTGTGTCAAAGGTGTATCATTTAGAACTTTATCTGTGGGGTATCTTTTTCCTGAAAAGACTGTAATTTTTTTTTTTTTTTCCCTGCTGTATTGGTGGGGGAGGGGAAGTGTAGGGACATTTCAGTAAGTGCTTTCTTCAGGAAATCTTAATTAAAACTAATTTATTCTCTATTATTATTTACTGAGCATCCTTTAAAGTAATCTTGGCTTTACAGATGTACTCCCCATTTCAGAAGAAATAACCAAAACTGAAAATAAATGAAGTATTATCAATGGAATAGGAATACTGTTGTAATAAGAAAATTTAATTAGGGAGCATGTTTACTATTTATTCATTTGGAATTGGTGTCAGATAAGTCTTAACTTTGAAAATTTTCGTTAATACAATGTAAAGGGGGAGAAAAATGTAATAGAACATTCATAGTGTCTTCATAAGGAGGTGCTAGAAAGATTGAGAGTCATAGTAGGCACATAAATACAAAATTAAGGAATCCTTTCTGTTCTTTGCCTACTCTTAGTTCTTCTGTGTTGATTTAAATTGCTTCCTGTCCTAAGCTTAAGTTTTTGTTTGGAAAAAATCTAATATTAACTTACTGACAACATCATGTGGTATATTAAACAGTTCATCCCCTTGATGAAAGCTAAGCAAAAACACTCTCGTAAGGAAGAAGCTTCAACAACAGATGCTGGGGAGTGACAGAACATAAACATGACTCAGTACTTTGCTGTGAACAATCTGTCTTGAGGTTATGTAGTGCAGTCTTCTTCCCCAAGGGAAACATGTATTTTGTACGTTCTCGGGAGAGTTATATAGGGTTGAGTTCTGGGCACAAATCTCTCTAATTGGAAGATATGCACAGAGTTGTGAACCATAGTAAATCAGCAATGCAAGAAAAGTATGTGAATGGCCTGGACTGGCTCTGATGAGTGGGGCTTGTTGTTGTCAAAATACTTGAAAGTTGTTAAGCAGCAAAGGGAGTCTTATATGCTCCAAAGGTAGTCTGTTCTACTGCAGTTTGTGTGCAAGATACCTACTACAGAAAACTTTTCATGCCTACTGTTGTAATGCTAATTTTGCAGGTTAAAACTGGAAACACTCACGGATAAAGATCCTGGAATACCAGATTTATTTATTAATTACGAGGGGGACCTTTCAGCTGTGAATGCTGTGGAGACTACTGTACAGACAGAGCAAAACAAAACAAACGAGAGTGAATCGGATGGATTTCTTCTCTCTTCCAGCCAAGGCAGTGGAAATGAACTTCCTTGCAGTCAGCCTCAGCCTATTGCAGCTCAAGCAATCATGGAAGAAGATGAATTAAAAATAGAGGAGTACGATACTGACTGAGTACAACAGAATATCTACTGACTTACGTGGATTAATCTGCTACAGAGGCCTCTGCTATAGAGGGCACAGTCAGTACAGAGTATTYCTTCAGCTACTTAAAAGGGCTAAAAGGCCAAATGTAGACATGTGTCAGCATGTGGAAGGCTCCTCAGCTTTACCTTAACTTTGCAGCATCAGACCTGAACCGAGTAGTGAAAGGCAAACTCTTATTTACTTATCCTGAGCCAGGAAAACAATCTTTTGATAAACACAGTATAATAAATGTCAAACTGAAATATTTTGAAAGAGACTGTAGATAAGCAGTGTGACTCTTAACTTATTCTTTTACACAATTTAAATTTCCTTTGTGCATATAGAGAATGTTTCCTGAGAACACATTTGTTGTCAGCAGTTGAAAGTTTTATTAAAATTTACACCTTCTGAAAATTGCTGTTCGATCAGTTGAAGTTTTGGAAAGAAGACACTGAAGTTAAAATGTAAAAATGTTTGATATGCAGTATTGACAATGTAAATAAAACTCTTACTGTTAGTCACTGCTGTTTTATACTCTACCACAGCTATTTTGTGTATGTGCTTACAAACTAGCATATATATTGTATGATAGCTTATTACAGGTTCCCTGGGGGGAGAAGTATTTTGTAACTTACTACCKCGAGAGTCCTCGTCCTTCCTTGGGTACTTGTGAAAGCGAAGGGGGAAGGGGCTGGTTTTTCTCCTCGGCTGCTCGGCTGCTAGGAGCAGGCAGTCACACGCTTGGTAAACGGCACCGCTTTGCGTTTGGCTGTTGGAGGGCTGTTTGTCATGGTATCCTGTATCCTGTCCCTGTATGACTCTCACGTTAAGCGGGACCAGCAGGGCCGCGCCCTCCCCCTGCTCAGGGTGAGGAGGAGCACGAGCATGTGAACAAAACTTACTCGGAAGGTGCTTCCAGGCAGCGTCCCTGCCCCGTGACGGGGTAAAGCTGGAGGGCAGACACGCCTCCTCCGCCTGCCCAGGTGGGCGGCGGGCACGTTCCGTTCCGTTCCCGCGGCGCCGGGACCGTTGCGGGCGCCGCCTTACTCTACGTTACGTTCCCGCGGGGCCTCGTCCCGCCCCGCGGCGCTCGGGCCGCCCCGTGCGCAGGTGAGGCCACCTGGGCGGGGCGGCGCATGGGCCCTGGCGGCCGCGCCGAGGGGAGCGGGGCCGGGGCGCTGCCCGGAGCGTAGCGGGGGCTCTGCCGGGGGCCGCTCGGAGCCGCTCGGAGCCCGCGGGCGCCCTCTCCGCCGCCGGCGCAGGCGAGCAGGGCCCGCCGCGGCGCGGATGTCGGCGCGCAGCGCGGCGGCCGCCGCGGGGCCGGCGGGAGCGCCCCCCGCCGCCGCCTTCCCGCCGCCGCCGCTGCCGCGGGAGCCGCCCCAAGGCCCCGGCTCCGGCCCCGGCTCGTGGGCCGGCGCGGGCAGCGGCCCCGGCGCGGCGGCAGAGCTCAAGCCGGTGCGGCGCTTCATCCCAGACTCCTGGAAGAACTTCTTCACGGGGAAGCGCCATAACGGCTCCGAGTGGGACAGCACGGCCTCCGACATCAAGTACATCTCAGACGGCGTGCGCTGCTCGCCGCCCGCCTCRCCCGCYGCCTCGTGGCGCCCGGGCAGCGCGTGGCGGGGTGAGGCGGAGGCCATGCTGCCCGGCGAGGCCTACAGCAGCACGGTGGACGCGTACCGCCTGCGCTACGCCTACATGAAGTCCTGGGCCGGGCTGCTGCGCGTGCTCGGCGTGGCTGAGCTGCTGCTGGGCGCCGCCGTGTTCGCCTGCGTCTCGGCCTACGTGCACAAGGACAACGAGTGGTACAACATGTTCGGCTACACGCAGCCCTACGGCCTCGCCGCCAGCGGCACCGCCTACGGYGGCTACTCCTACAGCGGCCCCAAGACACCCTTCGTGCTGGTGGCCGCGGGGGTGGCGTGGGTCGTCACCGTGGTCCTCCTGGTGCTCGGCATGTCACTCTACTACCGCACCATCCTGCTGGACTCCTCCTGGTGGCCCTTGACTGAGTTCGGCATCAACGTGGCCCTCTTCTTCCTCTACATGGCTGCTGCCATCGTGTACGTGAACGACACCAACCGCGGGGGGCTCTGCTACTACCCGCTCTTCAAGACACCCATCAACGCGTCCTTCTGCCGCGTGGAGGGTGGTCAGACGGCCGCCATCATCTTCTTGTTTGTCGCCGTCGTGGTCTACCTGATCAGCGCCGTGGTAGCTCTGAAGCTCTGGAGGCACGAGGCAGCCCGCAGGCACAGAGAATTAATGGAGCGAGAGGTAAGGTGTAAATTAGCGCCACAGATCCAGTGTGTGGGGTGGCTGGAAGCACCTGCCGGGGGCTGAATGCTGCCCAGCATGGTTTCAGAGTGACTCTGTTCACTGGTCTTGCTGGTAAGTCTGAGCTCAGTGGATGAAACGCACTATCTAAAGTACCCGATACAAATTTCCACTGCTTTTTCTTCTTGTTACTATTATTTTCATTGACTTTGATAAGAACAGTTTCTGTTGCCTCCATATCACTCAGTTTTCTTCCTGTCTCAGCTGTTGAGCTGCTTCCTGGCTGTATTTGCCAAACAAAGCAGGGAGGGAACAAGGCTCCTGTTCTGCTCAGTGGGYAGGGCCCAGGCCACATAGCAGTTGCAGTCTTAGCCTTCCGCGGGTTAAGTGCAGTGAGGATGACAATAAGAGGAAGCTGTGATTTTTATGTTGCAAACAAAACTCCGTGTGACTTCCTTATGTCTTTTTAGCTATTCTCATGATAGTAGAGATAATAGTAGTAACAAAATGGAAATCTGATGCACCAAAGGGGAGGGAAAAAAAGTAAGCCTTAGGAACAGTGTAACTATCATATAGGCAATTTGGAGGTTGAGGAGGGGGGGGGAAAAAAGGATGTCTCTAAGTCCATTTTTATTACTTTTTTTGCCTTTTGTTTTTCTGAAAGTGAAAGAGGGAGGGACCTTGACTCTTTATAAAAAACTCTCACGTATGAACAAGGTAATTCAAGGGTTTGTTGAAAACATGAAAAACTTTTCTTCTGTTATCTTCTTTCCTTGTTAAGCTTTTTGTATTTTCTTAAAATTCCACTTTAAAGATAAATTCATCATATTGATCATGATTTTTTTCTATACACAGTTCAAGTACTATATCTGACATAACTTGGAGCTCCCCTTTTGAAACGTTGTAGTTATATGATTAAAACTTTTAAGCTTTTTTTTTTAGATTTGTGCAAAAATGAACTATTTGCTGGAATTGCACAGAAAACAATAATTCTTCCTTGCTATCACAGTTTTTTTTTTTTTTTCTTCTAGTCCTCTCAGAATTTTTCTGAAGAGCTTGCTTTTGCCATGCAGGCTGAACTGTAAAGAGTGCTGTGCAAAGCAGCTGGTGGTTAGAGCACAGAAATGTTCTGTTAGCAKTGACCTAGGCCTCAGAGTGTCAGGGAGTTAATATATGCTGGAATGTGCAGTAATAAAAGTGACCGGGTGCAGTATTTAATCCGATTTCTTCCTTACAGCTATTAGGGGAGACCCTGTCCTTGTTTTGGGTTGGTGTGTTTTTTCTTATTTTTAATGAGTTTTCTTCCTGTCATTCTTAAGTGTTTTCTAAATTTACTGCTCTGAAAAATATTCTAGAATTTTTCATACTTGAATAATATATACACATAATTATCTGTACTACATAATTTTGACAAAGTTTGGATTTTAAGAATCTGTGCTTTTGCTGAAAATAAAAACTTAAATTTCCTTTTTTTTTATTTTCAACAGAYGAAAACACAGTCGTCTGCAGCAGAACAAAAAGTAAGAAATAATTTATATTTGTTTCATTACTGGTATTTCCAAGTGCTTATTGTTTCTCTTGTAACCCTTTGTACTGATTGAGCGGTCTAGTTTTCACCATGCTAGGAGAAGATCAAGTTGAGTTCTTTGAGTAGTCCAGACAACGTCCTTCTACTGTGTAGATTCAGAAAGAGCTCCTGCGGAAGTTACCGCTGGTCAGGCGAGGGCTCAAGTTTACGATGTCAGCAGATCGGGTGACTGTTGCTGTGTGTGTTCTGACCCTCATCAGTTGAATGGTGAATCCTGCAGCGTTCATCGTGTGTTTTGCAGGCATGTCTGTGATACCAGAGCATCTCATGTGGTTTAGGTTTTAGGTAGTGTTTGTTTTTCCTGACTGACTACCTGTTTAAATTGGAGAAGAGGCAGTGAAGCACAGTGGTCAGCACTCGCCGAACTATCAGTTTGCTCCTGTATCTGAGACCACTCCAAAGTCCATCCTGTGAGCTTTGAAATATCAGCAAATGCCAGAACCTGTCATACCTAAGGGGGATTTTAGCACTTCCATGAGCAAATGCATTCAACATGGAGATTGCATAGGATCTTAATACAGCAGGTGTCTGTTTCTCAGAGAACTGATAATGTATTTCTTTCAATCTTAAATGCCTCCCACTGGATACTGTGAACTTCCAAGTACTCATTTCTCAGTTGGTCACTTCAGTACTGAATCAGGATCTTTTTTTTTTTTAATAAGCTGTGGCAGGACTCCATGTGTTGTTACCTCTGGATCCAGGGAGAAACAGCACAACAGAAAATGAGGGAAAAATGAGATATGGGAGAACTGGGTGATTTCTGTCCATCAGCAAACAGTCATGGATTAGACAGAAACAAAGCTTTCTTACATTACTTTTTAGGACACATGGGATAGAACTCTCTAATAAGCTGGGGTGGTTTTTTTTTTTTTTGCTCCACTGGAGCAGCTATTTGTACAAATTTAAGATGGTTATTGTGTGAGAAACATTTCTGTAACATCTTCCTAATTTTCTGATTACAATAAGAATACAGTTTGTACTTCTGTTTAGTCCTTGTGTTTCTGTCTTCAAATTGGTGAAGTGTTTTGTAGTGTGTGCATATGGTCAATTTTACTTCAAGAACTTTATTCAGAACTATTTTTTCCTTCTCTTAAAACTTAGTATGACAGTGTTGACAGACCAAGAGAAGAGATCACTTACAGGAAGCTTACATCAGTGGATGTGAAGCCTGAACAACTGAATGGTCATATACCTGCGGGCCACATCCCTAAACCTATAGTGATGCCAGACTACTTAGCGTAAGTGATAAGCAAACCTAATGGAGAATATGTGATTTTTTTTTTTCCCCAAGTCTTCCTGAAGTGAATGTTAAACTAGAGAGGATGGGGACTGGTGTCAATGACACAGAAACAATACATTAAGAGGAGAAGCTTCAAATGTTAAAGCAGACTATTGTGAGATAGCATGTACGATAATTACTGATGGAATAGAAGACAATACAGACAAGATTTTTTTCTTTTAGTCTCTGAATCCATAAAAATATTTATTTTTGAAATGGTAGAACTAGGTGATTTTACGGTGAAGTATGAAATCATGACAATTATTTGTATAATGTTTGTCATATTTTGGTACTTAACATATATGCAAATTTTAGTAGGTTATTAGATTAACAAATATTTATACCAATACAGTACCAAAGTCAAGGATTTGGGTGTTTGTTGAAATCCTGTCTCTAATTTAATTAGTCCTTAAAAAGCATTTTTTTTTTTAAAGGAAATACCCAGCAATTCAAACAAATGAAATGCGAGACCGATACAAAGCGGTATTCAATGATCAGTTTGCTGAATATAAAGAACTGTCAGGTGAAGTTTATGCGGTATTAAAGAAGTTTGATGAGCTGGATGCATTATTGAGAAAACTGCCTCATAATCCTGGTAACCTACATGTAAGTATTGTGAAATGGAAAAGCAGCTTTGAAAAGCTGTGAAATAGAAACTGCCTAATGTTATTAGGCAGTTATATCGTCAGTACTTAAGGCAATGTCCTGTAATGTTAGCAATGACTTGGCAGGAAAGACAATTTCCCCATGTCTGTTATTTCTTGTTTAGTCATTAGCTGAGGATGCTAAGTTGCAATTAAATTGTATATATATTTTTCTGTTTTTTGCCATGTTAGTAGCTTTCAAGATTTGTATGAGCTGTAGTTAACGTATTTTTGTTATTTCTCAAGTACAAAAGCAGTTTAAAATATATTAAAATAGATTTGGTTAAAGGAGTGATTGATTTTTAACAAGTATACAATAAAATGTACATGAAGAAATGGAACACACTAATATAATTAAAAATGTGTGGTCTCTCTTACCAGGAACAGGAAAGGATATCAAGAGTTTTGCAAGAATACAAGAAGAAAAAAAATGTAAGTTTTTTCAACTTTACTTTGCTAGTAAATCTAATAAATAGCATAGAGAATTTAAATAGATAGAACTGCTGACAGGTTGAGTATGTTAGCTGAGGGTATTCAGAGCTATCACAGAGCTTTATATCCCTGCCTTTTAACAGTTGGGATACTATACTCGTGTCAATAACCTCATTTGAGGAAAACAATTCTGTTACAGATGGGGGAAAAAAACTTCTAATCTTCTGAGAACATGTCTCTTTAGCCTTTTGCTAATTGGTTTTAGAATATCAGTTTGCATTGATTATTTTGGGGATCAGGTTCATTTGTGCTCACTGACAAAGCCAACATATCTTCGTTTGACAACTGAAAACGCACAGCGTTGCCCTCAGAAAGATTTTTATTTTCTTTTTGGCATGAAGCTTACATGGACTGTCAAAAATTAATTTTCCCTGTAGTCCAAGAGATTTTTGCTTTATTGTTTTTAGATGCTGGCAGTAAATGTGCACCTTTGTTCCACTACAAACATAATACATTACGGATATCACTTTTTAAATTGATTTCAAATTTTGCATCATGTTAATTAACTTTCATTGGTTTTGGAGGGAAGGGGCTTTTTTTGACATGTCAGAATACACATATCTGCATTTGCACATTTATGGTGAAGTTGTTCTATTTACTGAATAACTAAGGCACCTTAAAGCTGAGCCTCTCTCTTTAACCATTCGTAAACGAAGAGGAAAGAGGAAAAGGCTTGGAAATTATGGCCAACAAAATATAATGTGTTTTTGAAGAATGAGGATATTTATATGCCATTCTTTATTCAGTGATGTAATTGGTAATGAGCTACTGTTGGAGGAAACTGAAAGCATAAACATTAATATAAGGGTGGGGATTTTTTTCATTTTTTGGCAGGATCCTACGTTTCTGGAGAAAAAAGAGCGTTGTGAATATCTGAAGAATAAACTTTCTCACATAAAACAACGAATTCAGGACTATGATAAAATTATGAATTGGAATGTCCAAGTTTAGCATTTCCTTGACTATGAGTATACTGTTTTATATTTTTAAATAGAACTGTGTTTTTAAAGTATTTATTTACTCTCAGAATTTCCTGTGGGGAAAACAATTGCCGCCTTAATCACATTGTCACTTACTTGAATACTCTGCATTTCCAATCGGTTTTGCATTCAGATGCAATTTTAAATCAGCGCAATGAAGTTAGCAGATGAATTTTAAAAATCTGTGTTAATATTATCCTTTTATTAGACAGTGCACAGCCAGTCCTCTTATGTATGCATACTTTTCTGTTGGGAAGTATTGTATTGTTGTCTACCAGAGAAAGCAGAGAGTTGAGCTGATGCTACTGGCTGGGGTTTGGTACAGTACTTACTTATTTTGAATAGTTTTGACAAGTCAGAACTGAGTTTAAGAAGTCTGTGTCTTGATATGCTGTGCTATATGTCAGATATTATTGGGAATTTCATTCAACAAGAGCTGCAGAAGAAGTTCATATTTAAGCAACCACAGCATTGTGGTTTTTTTTCTCTTCATTGTTTGCTTTTGTTTTAAATGCTCTTCTATAGAGGTGATGTAGTGAATTTATATATGAACTTAAGGGTACAGAGATGCAGGATTAGGCTGTGTCGATTTTCCACTAGTATTGCCAAAAATGGTGTTTTTTCCTGGTAAATGAGCTTACTGGGGAGAATCCATGGGCCTAAGAGAAGTGTATTTTTGCTCTTCATGAGAAACAGGAGTTTTGTTTGAGTAGAACAATCAATTCCCAATTAAAATAGCAATAAAGAACTTCTGTAAGGCCCTGTGAAATACTTTGTTGATACATATGCTTTCTAGAGATTTGTGTAACGTATGTTGGGGTTAAATAGGTTTGCATTGGTCAAATGTTCTTACAGTAATTTTCTTTTTTATGTCATTCTTCAGATCTTTATATTTACTTTTTACTTATTAAAGTTGGCAGCATTGATAGTCACTTTTTGTACAATTTTCTATAACTGCATTTCACTGGATATTTTGTTCCAAAATATATTTTAATTAAAAAATCATAAGCATAACCATGTTATTCTTTTTGTTTTTGAAGACATGTTCTTGAAGTAACCTTGACACTTTTTCTCAGCACTTTCGTTAGTGATTGTATGTCATCTTTAGAGGTAAATGTTCAATTTTAGCCTTAAAGGGAAGAATTTAGGAACGTGGTATTTAGTTTAGGCACTGATGTCATCTTTGGTAGTGCAAATGAAGTGCTGTACTGCATTCTAGGAGTTATTTGCCATCTGATTTTTGACCCTTTGTTATTCACACTGGCTTCAGACTCCTTCTCATACTTACCAGAGCAGGCATTCCATTTTAATCTGCCACTTAACTCCAAGAACTCTAGTGGATGAAGTACGTAACACAAGAAGCTGAGAGAACTGAGAGAATTCCTTATGCTGAGAGAATTGGAAAGCTTGGTACTTTCATTTGACACAGGCTTACATCTCTCCCATCTGGAAGATCTCAGTATCTTTTTCAGTGTGAACTGGGCAAAAGGCAGTGCTATACCTTGTCCTCGCTCTSTTCTCCAGCCTCTCTGGCACAAGTTTCTATTCCTTTCAGTATAAAGGAAACCTCCCAACTTTGTAAGTTGGGACTAGGTGTTTTATACCTGTTGAGCTGCAGAAACATGGCAAGAGCTTTTGTTTGTAAAGACTTGTCCAGACTGCTGCAGGTTAAATGCCCGCTCACTTGGCAGCCAGATTTTCTTCTTTTTTTTTCTCAGTGACAGTTGTGGGTGTTGAGTCAGGTACCAGAAGAAGGTAAATCCAAGTTTAAGGCTCAAGTAAAGTACTAAAAAGATCCTCTCACACTCCACCCCCCAGCTTGCTTGCTTGGTGGTTTCTGTGTTAGGTTTCTAGTCAGTCCCTGGTGCAGGAAAGGCCTGTTAAGACTATGGCGATCCAGTTCCAGTCTCCCTTTGACAGTGGTCTGAACTTCTCTGAGAGATCAGCTCACAGCCCCTGTGAAGTCAGTGAAGCGTCTGCAGAACCATCCAGCTTCTCTTTCCCATCTGTGTTTCCATGAAAGGGGGTTGGAGAAGGAAACACTTTGCCTCTTGTTCAAATGGGGAAAGGACCTGATGAGAGACACTGTGTGTGGCTCCCTCTGCACTTCCTACGACACTGCCACACGTGTGGCGTGGATCATTTCCTAGGTCATAGGAGCACATGGTCCAGAAGACCCTTCCGTGACCGCCAGGGCCAGGCGGGATGTGGTGCTAGGTGTTGCGGAGGTGCGTGCGGAGCATCGGACCGCGGACCTGGGCACTTACCTGCATGGGGAAGCGCAGCCTGGCAGCGCGTTGTGGCTGTTAAGGTAAAGTATTGCCTTGAGCCTGCAACTTGTTATAGATCTCAACACTGCGGAGCAGGTGGGAGAGGGAACCAACGACAGGCAACCTGGTTTTACTCCAAACTGTGAACAAACAACTAGTTTAAACATGCAAAAATAAAAACGTTAGCCTAAGAAACATTCTCTTGGAGGAAGAGGTCAGTGATATAAAATGGTGGCTGGGAGCTGAAGGAAKGCAAAGACGAGACAAGCAGGGAGTCAGTCCAGTCAGCTTTAGTTACAGTTCAAACTCAAGAAGAATTGTCTCCTGATGTCCTGAAAAAACCAGAAGTTAGTTCAACACAACTGAAATTAGTTTTGTACTTAATATGGAGGCTGGCCAACGTCACCCAGGTCTCTCCGTCTCCACTCTGTGAATCTGCACTGCTGCATGTAAATGTAAATATCTGCTACATGGCCTTACTAGTGCGACTGGGTTTTGGCAGAAGGCAGTAATACTCATTAAAACTTGCAAAAATTATTGCCCTGAATCAAATGGATTACCATGTTATTTCAGTTAAAGCTTGTCCTCATCCAGAGTATACGTAAACAAGGACTTCCTTCCTCCAGTCTTCCTCTTAGGAAATACCTGCCTGTTTTGACAGATCCATAGAGGCAAATATCCAGGAGGAAGCTGCAGGTTCCAAGAATCTATGTGTTTTAAAACAGACCTGAGTTATGAAAAGGTGGAGGACTGTGAGCAAGATAACTGGAAACATCCTTATTCCTTACTACCTTGTATGTTTATCCAGGGCAAGTAAAGTGTGTAATGAACATAAACAAAAGTATGCATCATATATTAGGGTGATATCATGTTATCATCTAAGAAATGTTGATGAAAAATGTAATGGCTTTAAATTTGTAGGAATAGCTATCCAGCTTTTAGTTTATTAATTCCAAAATTCTGTTGAGATTTGAAGCTTTTGGGCAATCATCAGCAGGATTGTATATCCTATATTTATCTGCAGTATTGCAATTCTTGACCTTGATAGTAAAAATCATCCCAGTTCTTGGGGGGAAAAAAAGTAAAAATAATTTCTTTTATTGTTGTTATAACTTGAGCTCATATCTCTACTTTCAGTTCTTAGAAATTGGACTTTTCCCTTCTTAAGAAAAGGTGGCTTGAGAGTTGATCAAATTACAATTGTATTTCAGCTCCTAGAAGCAAATCTTGACTTCTTAAAATAAAGAAGTATTTTTTTTCTCATCCTCAGTAATTTTTATCGCTTTTCTCTAAAACACTGGATTTTTCCCAGGGTATGGTTGAGTCGACTTCTTCTCTTTTGCCTGTTCTTAGAGTTTGCTGCCAGCAAAGACATCACATGTATTTAACTGTCAAGTTTTCCACTTCTATTTAAGGAAAAAACCAAGCATTTTCTTCCTCATGTCTTGGATGCGCATTAACACCCCCTAGAAACGGATGCCTGGCGACTTTCCTGTAATTGGAGAAGTTGAACCCAGTGTTGGTACTAACGAACCAATCCTGCAAGACCAGGTGCTTACCTGGTGTTTTAGTGAAAAAAAAAACCCCAAAACTAATTTGATCAGAGGAATTACCACACCAGATTCAGCRTAAGACGACTAACATCACAACCCGTTTTTAAATCGCCAGTTAGTGTTTGTGGGGTCGTAACGACGGTTGATTGACGTTGCCCGCGCTGCTTCGCCCCTGCGGCAGCGKTTGCCTCTGCAGAGGCAGGCGCCGCCTCATGGGCTCCGGCCCGCTCGGCCCCGCGCGGCCTCGCTCACCTGCTCCCCCTGGAGTCCGTCTCGTGTCCGGCGGCGTCCCCGCCCGCAGCACTGGCCCCGCGCCGGCCCTGACAGCCCCGGCCTGGCCCGAGCCCGCCCCGGCTCCTCACTGGCTCCGGGGCCGGGGGCGAGCGGCGCCTCCAGCGCGGAACGGTCGCTCTGCGGCCCAGGCGTCGCAGCCGGGAAGGATTCGCGGCAGCACCGAGGGAGGAGCGGGTGGACGAGCGCAACCGCTTCCGGCTGGAGCGTCGCCGCTGTTGGGGCCGTTGGGCAGCCGGTGAGGCGGCCTGTTACCCTCCCCAACCCCCCGCCCGGCGTTAGGCCCGGCCCGGCGCCCCTCCGTCTGCAGCAGCCCTTGCAGGGGCGGCTCCGCGGCCAGGTTGAGCTGGAAGCGGCGGGTGGCGGCCCCGCGGCGGCCCCGGGTCTGTTTGTGGGAAAGGTTCCGTGGATCCAGGTCTGACACGGTTGTGCCCCGCCGCGTGGGGAGAGCAGAGCCGCAGACATGGATGACGAGCCAGAACGGACCAAGCGCTGGGAAGGAGGCTACGAAAGAACATGGTAGGCACTCCCGTTCCTTTGTGTGCTTCGCCTTACCCTTAGTCTTCCTTGCACTCTATTTTATTTTAAGTTTTCTCTATATTCCAGTAACAATTTCTCGTGTGCAGGGAAATCCTTAAAGAAGACGAATCCGGTTCACTAAAAGCTACCATTGAGGACATTCTTTTCAAGGCTAAGCGAAAAAGGTACGATGCTTATCCACGGGCATGTCTAAGAAATGCAGTCATTGTCAACTGTGAGACTTTCGTTTCAAAACTGGATCCTTTGGGTAGATGAAGCATCTCAGTATGCCTGCAGTAATTTTTGTCCTTTACTCTTTCAGAACTCTGGATGTAGACTTTGGGCTTCTGTTTGTTGCTCAACTCAAGGGAGAGAAACAATTTTTATTTATTTATTTATTTATTTATTCAGCATATTATAATAAAACTTTCCAAGTTAGGTGAACTTTAGTTTCATTTAAATCAGGTTGTAAGAACTCTACTTTGTTTTCTAAGAGTTGTTAGATCTGTTTATAGTTGAAGATTGAGTTTATAATCTCCCTTTTTATTTCTTTTCAACTGATGTAAGTTGCAATGATTGTCATGATAAATGCACATTTCACATGTGCTGGAACTGTGGGACTGGAGTCTTTTACAGTCAGTCTTTTTTTTTTTTTTTTTGCACCTGATTTAAAACCTGTGTTTGTTTATGTATGTGTTATTTAGACTCCAGGAACACCATGGGCAAGTTCGACTTGGAATGGTATGTTAATAGCTTATTCTTGTCTGTCCTATATCCAAAACTACTGGAACTGCAGTAAAGTGCCTAATATGAAGAACGCTTTTACTGGTTATATATGGCCGAGACTGAAACTTTGTTTTTGCCACCCTGCATTTTTTTAGACTTTTTTTTTTTTTTTTTTAGCTTAGTGGTAGTGTGGGATGTGAAGCATAAATAGATTCAGAGGTTGGGATTTGATTTGTTTTCTGCATCAGGACGCACTTTGCAGATGCAGTCAGATCATACACATTTTTGATATTGTGTTTTCTCTATCTGAATAGGTGGACGGAGTTTAAGTGAATTGTAAACTGTAATACTGCTTTGTAACATGTTGAGTTCCTCGGGTGAAGAGATTAAATAAGTGCAAGCTTGCAAGCTATGATTATTTTGTAACTTACTTGAGAGCATAAGGACAGTGAGTATTAGTCATAAAAGACTCTTGTTTCATTTTGAAGGAAATGTGGAAAAGTATTTGGGTTTTTTTCCTGCTGTTTTTGATCACATGGCCTTAAAAACCATGATTTGGTTACTATTTTAAGTTTTCTCTGGCATTTGAGTAAGGGAAATTATGAACCATTTACTTAAACAACTGTTCTGTGATGATAAAATTCTATCTTTATCTTAAATTAGGAACTTGTAGAGTTAGTATTATGTTGACATTGCAGATGCGTCACCTTTATGTGGTTATTGATGGATCAAGAACTATGGAGGACCAAGATCTAAAACCGAACAGACTTACTTGCACTTTAAAGGTATTTCTGCATGCAAAAGTTTTCTCTTACTAACACAGTGCCTCTGTGTGAACCATTTTCATGTTGTATTTGGAAGTAATTTCTTGTGACTAGATAACTTGCATAACCTCATCTCTTATCTCATCCTTACTTCCCCCCGCCCCACTTTGTTTATGTTACTAGACTAATTTTCCTGGAACACTTTGGCTGTGTTTTTTGAGTAGTAAGTGTAAGATTAATTTTGCCTTGCAGGAGTGCTGCTGTACAGTGAAAACAACTCATAAGGATGCATTATGAAATATGGTGAAGAAGTATGTGGAAATTGAGCAGAAGTGTTGCCCGTAATAGCGRGTGGGAAGAGAGCAAATGAACTTTGTTTACATATAGAGCAATGCTTATTTTTTTCTTATGTTTGTGGCTTCAAAAATTCTGATTTGAGTGGATGCTAGACAGCAGTAGTTTCTAAATGCAGGGAAGCAGAATTGGGTTCTAAAGTCTGATCGGATTTCGCTTATAACATTAAGCATTGTGCAAAATATTCAAAACTGAAGATTTCAGATTAATGCTTTTTGATGCATCTTAAATGTCTATTTGAATTGACATGAATCTAGACCTTTAATATACGAAGCCAATAAAGTGAGTTTTGTAAAATATACTTTCCATAAATAGTACAGGAATGAGAAGGGTGCAAAGGCTAAGGCTTCCTCGGCCAGTGGAAGGAGAGTGGAAGTGAAGGCTCATGCTTCCTCTTGTTCCTACTCCCCCATTTTTTTTAATATCACTGAATCTTTGCTTTGCAGGCGTTAATCACTCTGTGTATAGAATTAAACTGTTTATATATATTTTTTTTAACAGTCTTAACTTTTCTTTCCAGTTACTGGAGTATTTCGTTGAAGAGTACTTTGATCAAAATCCTATTAGTCAGGTATGYACAGTAACTATTATCCCAATTGATTAAAGAACTGAAACCTGTTCTGAAGCTTAATTTTATTTCTAACATTGTCTAGTAAATTGTTTTCAGTTGATATGATCTTTTTCTTCCTTTTCCTATCAGCATATATTTATTTCCCACATCCCTTTATTTTTTCTATATGTGAATTGTAACACAGAAGACTTGATTAGGCATAATTTCAGCATTAGAATTTAGAAAGAGTTATTTTACATTTTGTGACAATGAAGATGCAGGAATGTACATTAGTTGGTGCGTAGCACTGTGCTGCTGTTGTTACACTGAAAGCATTTATAGTTAGCTAATTGGTGTTAGGTCTTCTCTGATCCTCTTTTTGGGTCAAAAATATAAATTATTTGGTTCTGATTTTTTAAGAATAATTTTATGTTTTTTTTTCTAGATTGGCTTAATTGTAACGAAGAGTAAAAGAGCTGAAAAAATGACAGAACTTTCAGGTAGGATGGTATTGTTCTCTTTAAAATTGGAGATCTGTTGCYTTCTCCTGTACTAAAGCCTTGATATTGCAATTTCTACCTGGATGACTCTACTGAAAGTGGAGTACCATTAACGTAGTGTTTTYGATTAAAGTTACACTTTTCAGTGTAATTGAACTTTTTCAGTGTAATTATCTCGGAGAACTTGTAGGTAACTATTTGAATCTGTTTGGATCCAGAACTGGCATCATCCATTTGTGCCTGATCAAGCCTTAATTAGAACTCAAGGAAAATGTGTTTTGCCTCACTTAAAATTAATATCTTACCTTGTTAGTTAACTTTTATTGGATGACGTGTATTTGTTCTATAAGTTTAGACAAGATACTAAGAAGTAAGATTTCTTGATTTCCTGTGTTCTGCCACTAACAAGTTATGTGATTTCAGTGACGTTATTTAAAATCTGTTCTCTTCATACACCTGTAAAATCAGAACAAATTTATTGAGTTAAGGGTCAATCAGTTTTTGAAGAGTATTTTGAGGATAATTGGGGAAACAAAAAAGTAAAACAGAATTTTACAGAGTTTTACAGTTTTACAGAGTAAAAATGAGTTTCTAACAGCTCTGCCTATAGAATACATGTATTTCTGATAACAATGCACTGTTTTTAAACACTCTGGCCAAAGGCTCAGTTTGTGAGAAATGGGGTTCTGCAAGTAATAGGTTGAAAACTGTTGCCCATCAAGTAAAATTTGTTAAATATATATAATAAATATTTGTATTTTTAAATTGTTCAGATGAATGTTTTATTCTCTTGCAGGTAACTCAAAAAAGCACGTAACTGCTCTGAAGAAAGCAGTTGATATGAACTGCCATGGAGAGCCATCGCTATATAATTCCCTAAATTTGGCTATGCAGACTTTAAAGTTAGTATATAAACAGCTCCTTTCTTCCTCTGTCTGGTTTTCTTAATAGGTTTAGGGCTGAGGGATAAGAAGGGCAATTTTTAACAAGTACTGTCTAGCATTATGCTACCCAGAACCTTTAAAGAAGGCTTCATGTTCTTTTACGTTTCAGATGGTTAGAATCTAACTTCTGCACTGCTAGCATATTCAGTATTCTAAGACATGATGCTTTTGTTTAGAGATGCACTTCTTACAAAAAGTAACAGAGAGGTACATTTTGGATAGGATATACTTTTAACCCCATTTTATACATTTTTGCTATGTGAGGCATTGAGAGGGTAAAAACATTTGTAGGAGAATTTGCTTAACAAATGGTTATAGCTAGTAACACTGAGAGAAAGAAACTAGTAATAATGTCATAGAAAATTATTTGAACATATTGCTATAGGAGGGTTTTCTATGAAGAACTGCGAAATATAGTAGTTAAAGTAGTAGATTTACATCTGTCAACAGATCAGATTTTGTTTTTGTTGTCATTGTTATTTTTGATTTTCTTTTAAGAAACTGAGAGAACTTACTGCTAGTCTGAAGGTGAATTTTTTACTTGCGAGAGCATGGATAAGTTATGGGGTAGCCTGGTGGCCATATCTATCAAACAATCAGATGACAGATAAAATTAAGTATTGTATGTTAGATATTGATAAGTTACGACATTATAGCAGATGAAATACTGATTCTCAGAGAAGTATTATACCAGTCTTTTGTAATCTGTAGGCATTTTCATATCTTTTTTTTTTCGGGCTTTTCTTAGTGTATGTAAGTCGATTAACTATATTTTCTTTAGGCACATGCCAGGACATACAAGCAGAGAGGTTTTGATAGTCTTCGGCAGTCTGACAACATGTGATCCAGCCAACATCTATGATCTAATTAAGGTAGAGAAGCAAAATTTAACTAATGCCACAAACCTCTCATCTCTTAGACTAAAACCAGTCAATTAAGATGTCATAACTATTAAATTATCATTTAAAACTTTGCACCTTTGTACCATTTTCAGTTCTGCTGATGATTTTGAGTGTGCTTTCTTTTTCCATGTGAAGTGCTTAAAAGCAGTTAAGATCAGAGTATCTGTCATCGGTCTCAGTGCTGAAGTTCGAGTTTGTACTGTGCTTGCCCGAGAAACAGGGGGTATGTATCTGAAGTCTTCTAGATATACTTGAAAGTTTAATTTTGAAATTAAATAAGGAAATATGACAAACTAGTTACTTAAAGATAATTATGCTGTTGTGCTAGGAGAAAATTTTAGGGTTTCTCTGAGTTAGAAAATTAATAACATTTAGTTAAATAATTATCAGCTTTCAGCTGCTGCTTTGGGAATGTATCAAAACCCTAGTGTTCCACAGATAAAGCTGTATAGTGTGAAACTTTTATATGTTAGCATCAGTTTCTGTAACAGTAACTCCTATAATATAATCACTCGTAATGTTAGAGAGAAAAGCTGTAGAGGTTCTTATGCAATTAAGTAATTAAGTTCTTAAGTAACTTAAATATTTTGGTGGATTTTATGTGTGGGTTTTTTTGTGTGTGTGTTAGTGACAGTGTTGGATACTTTTTTTCTAACTTAAAGTTGTTGCTACATTATTTGTAGAAATATGTCTATGTTACTTCCCAGCTTACAGATTAATATTCTGAATTTGGGTCATATCTTTTCCCTGTGACAGGAACATACCACGTTATTTTAGATGAAGGTCATTATAAGGAACTGCTGATGCATCATGTTAGTCCTCCACCTGCCAGTTCAAGTTCTGAATGCTCCCTTATTCGAATGGGTAGGATATGATTTTGTTCAATTTCAGGTGCAAGATTTAAGGATCTTTTCCTCTCTTTTTATCTTCTGTTTTGAAGTAATGCAGATGGCTGGAAGAACTTTAAAGACATTGCACAATTGGTTCTTTTTATTTTACCACTTTTATTTTAACAGATTTCAATTTGCTTAGTTTTGTTATTGCAAAATATTCAGCTTTTAAATTTAATCAGGTTTTAAGAATTAAAACAAGACTAAACACTCAAGTGTAGTTGGAAGCACTAAGATGAAATGACATAATTTTTGCAGTATTTACAAACTGAAGGAAGAAGAATTGTATTTTGTTTCTCCCTCTGTGTTTATTTTTGAAAGTGACTATCATGGGTTTCATGTGCTTTAATAGCCTTCTAGTTTGCTCCCTAGTGGGTCCTTGTTTGGAGCACTGTCATGTTTTTTCTTTCAACAAATGATCTCGATACCTTTCTTTTTCCTAGTGTATTTCTTGTTAAATTTAAACTTGTAATTAAGCCACAGTAGAAACAGTAGTGCCACTGACTAGAGACTTTTGTTCTTCCATGCATCGGTTTCCATAGATATAAATTAATATATTTTTATATAAAAACTTAAATACTCTTAGAGATTTGCTTATTACAGCTGAAGCTTGTGTGATAGTAGGGTGGGGGAAAAAAAACTTCCTACTTGAGCTGGGCTGTAGAAGTAAATGATATGAAGACTGGTGCTGCCTCCATGGAATGCTGTAGTCTTATCTGTCATATACTGCACTTGGAAAGTATACTTAGTCTTAATATATAAGCATATTTTTTCATTAGTAAAATTCTAATATGAATATTCATTGTTCATAAATATTCATAAAGAGCTCTTTCTACTTTCCTACCATTACACACATTTGCTTTTTAATTGATCTTCAAAAATTGTGTTTCAATGTCCTTCCCTTCCTGTTAAGTTTCTGAACAGATTTTTTCTTTTCAATTTTTCTGAAACTGAGCTGTTTTCAATTAACAGTTTTTCTTTTCAGCTAGGGAAATAAAATAAGGGATTTGGTAGGTATGTAGGTAGAGACTTTTAAGAAAGATTTCATACCTGGGTATATTGCTTCTTGTAATAAAATAAATAAAATTATACTTAGGAAAAAAAAGCATTTAAAATAATCTTTAAATTTTTTTCAAATACCAAACTGAAAGATTACTAGTATGTTTAGACTTGATAACATTAATTGTTTTTTCTCTTAGGTTTTCCTCAACACACTATGGCTTCCCTGTCTGATCAAGATGCAAAGCCATCCTTTAGCATGGCGTAAGTAGAGCAGATTGGAATTTAATGAACTGACTAAAATTCAGTATTAGAATTCAATGATATCTAGCTATATTTAGAAAATCTATTTTGTCATGAAAATATAGTGGCAAAATGCCATGAAAAAGGACTGACAACTACTGTATTGTGAATTATCATTAGAAATCTCCCTTTAACTTGCATTTCTTGTATGTGGATGTAGTCATTTGTGTTCTTCTTCTCTAAGTAAATATGCTTTTACAATTTTACATTAAAGAAACTTTGAAGGTAGTGCATGGCTTTTAGATGTATGTTGTGCAGCGTCCAGAACACAGGGATCTCACAAGCTATTGAAATTGTTACCAATTTTACTAGCATTTTGCATTAAAGTATTTTCTTATCATTGTAAAGATATAATCATGATAAAGAAGGGTATTATCTGGAATTAACATTTTATTTATTTGTTTATTGCTTTACTAATGTTTAGTTATATCAAATGAAAGTATAAAACAGTGACCTTGGTTTGATTAATATAATAGTGCTTTTTGTGAAAGGAATCATAGTCTTCAAGGCTGACAGAGCAGCATGAGTTTTCAGGATGAAATAATGCTGTCAGAGGAAGTAAATACTAATGTGCATCATAAAGTCAGTATAGACTATTGAGGGAGTAGTACTGATGCATTTCATATCTTTCTTTTTCTAAGGATAATTTGATTCTTCTTCACGTGAGGTGAAAAATATTTGTTCTCAGAACTAGGTAGTATTACCCGTATTATGTAGTGTTACCAGCTATGTAGTATTACCAGTATTGCCGATAATAATAGTAATATTTATACAGCTTCACAGCATACCATTATTCAGAAAATGGTACCGATTTCTTCCTCCAACCTCCTGTCTCTCCTGTCTGTCACTGTTCCAGGCAATTAGAAAACAACAGTGAACCAGGTCTTACACTGGGTGGATATTTCTGTCCCCAATGCAGAGCCAAATATTGTGAACTTCCTGTGGAATGCAAAATCTGTGGTGAGTAACAAGAATAGGTGGGCAAAAGGTTTGTATTAGAGATAAGATGCTTAAAGGGCAGGAAAACTCAACTGTACTCAGTAATCAAAGGCCAGTTCTGCTTTAAGAAGCCTTCCTTCCTGTGTTTTGAAATGTCAGCTTACTATGAGAACTCTGAGGATTCTACCTGTAGTGGTAGAGTTAAATCACATTGTTAATTGTAAAGAAAGGGTGTTTTTTTTGTTGTGTTTGTGCGGGCCTTTTTTTTTATTTTGTCTTGAATTCTTTGTGTATTCAAAACTGTCACAGACAGAGGAAAACTTGAGTGGATAGTGTAATTACCTCCTGTTCAGTTTCAAAATTATGTCTGCAATAATAGTATCAGTATTTTGATACTACTTGATACTATCTATGATAAGAGGCTCAAGATGATGATGGAGAAATGCAAGAATACCAGAAATATTTTCAAATCAGCATATACTCTTTAGTAATGCAGCAGAGTATAATAAGCTGTAGGCAGTTTGCCATCTTACATCAGAGACCTTGACAGGTAAGACACTCACCAGGCATAGTGGTGTTTCAGACTCCTCAATGTTAGGCTCTGAAGATGAAGTACAAGGGTGGAAATTTTGTCCTTGCCCTGAGACGAGCCTGTAGATGAAGGTTTCAGAAGGGAAAGCTGAAGGACAGACACTGTCCATGACATATGAAAGGCTTCAGAGTTGCAAATGGAAAAGCCTTTAGGCTTTGAAAGATTAAGGAACTATGCAACATATAGGTCCCTGCCTCCCTGCTTAATGGTAGTGGGGTGATTACCTTTCATACAAGGAATGTTATGCTAGCTACAGCTTTACTCCTGTTAGCTTCTACATCTGCATGACTAATGTGTGATAGATGTGCGTTTGACAAGAGAATAAATCATTCTAGACACTCTCCCATATTCATGCCAAGAGCAGTTTAAGCAAGCTAATAGTGTGCTTAGAAGTCCTGTATATCAGCAAGACATTTCCTGTGGCTGTCAGCAAAGCAAGAGGTGGAAATGTTATGCTGCATATGAGTGAGTGCTGAGGAAGTCCATGCTAGCCCATGTGMCGTCATGAGCTCGTGCTAGCCTGAAGAGGCCTGTGTTGTGGTTTGGCAGCATTGCAGTGGTGAACAAATGTTTTTCTAAAGGCTGAAATGAATCTTTTAATTGCAAATTTAGAAGAAATATATTAATTGTTTTTTGTTTTAATTGGTATTGGGATTTAATTCTGGAAATTACTACTAATTTGGATTATTGAATCTGACAAGCTTTTTAGTTATTAAAATTCTGAATCATTGTCTTACTAAGTATTGCTTTTCAGTTTTGCTGCTCTGTTTTGTTTAACATAAAACATGCTTCGGTGAAAGTTCTGTCTTGTAATACTTCTGATATTTCTTTATTTGCAGGTCTTACATTAGTGTCCGCACCTCATCTGGCTCGGTCTTACCATCACTTGTTCCCTTTGGATGCCTTTCAGGAAGTTCCTCTGGAAGAATATCAAGGGGAAAGGTATGTAAATCATATACGTGATAATGAATGTATTTGTGGACTTTTTGTCCACAAAAAACTCAGCAGTAGCTTTTGTACTATTTGTGATATTGTTGAATGTTTGATGGTGGTTGATCACCTCTGATAGTAAGAAATGTTTATAGTTTTCATTAGCTGTTATCTTGTGTGTTCAGGTGAATACCTGGGGGGAAAAAATCCACAAATTATTACTGTGTATGCGAAGTCTATATAAAACGGTGTTTAAAAACCTTTATTTCAGTAAAAACACACAATTTTACTTTGTAGGTACTGTCAGGGCTGCCAGGGAGAAATGAAAGATCAAAATGTAAGTATGTTAAACAGTATTGAAACTTGCATTGAGAGGTGTCAAAGATAATCTTCTAGCAGTGTCTTAAATAATAATCCACAAAAGTCTGTGGCAGTTTTTCTTGTGGCTAGATAGATTTTGTATTCATACAATTTTGCCTTTAAAATCACACTTATTTTACACCTGTGGGAAGGGATTGACCTTGGAGTCACATAAATAAACCTATATCCACCGTTTGCCATTTGAATATAGCTCAGAACTTTAAGCATTTTAGCATTGACACAAGTACTGTGCTATTGTAGTGCTGTGATGCTAATAACTTTCTTCTATTTTGTTTTGTTTTTCAATCTTTTGTACCCAGGTTTACATATGTAAAGTATGTGAGAATGCATTTTGCRTGGAATGTGACCTGTTTATTCATGATTCTCTACACTGCTGTCCTGGCTGTATTCACAAGCACCCAACTCCTGCATCTGTATGATGCTGCCTCTTTTTAGAGGCTGTCCTCTCTGTTTCATTCTTGCATAGGTCTGTTGTGTTTATTCAGCCATAGCTCTCACTGAAACACATCAAAACAACAAGATAGGTGTACATGAATACAAAAGGATGAATGCTGTTTTGGGAGCAAATTTAATTTTACCTAGTGTATTAATGATTTTGTTACTGTTAATGCATTCATGGCTTATCTCTGACTTGTTTTCTCTGCTCATGTTTGAAAGGCTCCATTTTTTTTTGTGAGTGCGTTGTGTGGGTAACATGTAAATTTGTAAATGTAAAACTGATAAAACTGGTTTGTATGTTAATGTGATTTGCTTGTTTGTTTCATCATTATTGGGAAAAAAAACCCTTGAAGATGTATTTTATACATATAATTGTTATATACTCTCTCTTTTTTTAAGTAGACAGTGACATATTCTGTTAAATTCTAGAGCAGAGTATTTTTGTAAAAAGTTAACAAAGATATTTCTGAGTGAATAGTTAGGAGACATTTCAAAAAGAATTTAAAATGCAAGTGTGCAAAGAGTAACCTCCTTATTCAGTTCTCCATTTTATATACTTACTGCATACAAAACAGCCATGTTTTCACAATTTTCACAAGTAGTTTTTTTTTTCCGAAACCTTTAAATATGCAAGTTCTCTCTTGTTAGCATAGCTGCTTCGGTGCTTTGTCGAAGGTTTATGCCTACTGGCTGCTCAGAATGCAGGAATTCAGCTTTTTAGGTTGAGGACAAATGAGAATTTCAGCATCTGTGTGTGTTTCTGTGCAGAGTGAAACCTTCTCTATTACAAGTTGGATCCTTCTCTATTGCAAGCTCATTTTTTCTCATCTAAATACAGATTTTCACAAGTTAGCAGAAACAATGGAGGTGAAATTCCAACAAAGCCATGATCAGCTGCAGGGTGGATATAACCTTACCATGAGAAGGGAACGCAAGAGATTAAAGTCTTTCTTGTCTTGTAAATCTTATCCATGGTCTCATACCGAAATGGCCTCTGCTGGATTTTATCACATGGGTGTTGAACGCAGTTGTCTGGTGTTTCTGCTGCAACCTAGTATTATTTGCTGCTAAACTGGGATGATCTCCATATGAATGACACAGAAGATTTTGTTTCACGTGTGAATTTCTTCTTGACGAAGAGGAGGGCAATATCCCAAAGTATGACAKACGTGTTCAGTATTTGGAGAAGAGCCTAGCAAAGCAGATATGCAGGTATGAGGAGACTTCAGTCCCCTTGACAGGTAGCCATTCTGTGCCAGAGGAATGCAGCCTGGTTGCACTTTTCTCTACATGTAATGAAATTATACTTGGAAGGATTTTTGTTTTAATTTATGAAATGATGCAGGTCTGATCACAATATTACAAAGAAGAGCAAGTGGATGCTGAATGTTATGTAGGTTTTTTTTTTTTTAATTAGTGTATAAATGGTATAAATCTTGGGAGATTTGTTTGTTTGTTTTCTCATTCCTCTGTTTCAATAATGAATGAAACAAGGAGTTTGATTGTGTACAAAAAAAGTCACAAAAGCCTAAGAATGGCAGTATTAGTTGAGACTGAAGTAATCTGACCAATTTCCAGCAGAGATGATAAGCCAACACCTCAGAAGGAGCAAGAAAGGGAAACATGATAATTCCTCCATGTATTTACAGAACCCCAGGCTAGTTTCTACATGCTGGGCTTTTCCTAGCAATAAGGTTTGAACTGAKGATATTCCTTGGTGTACGTGTGACCATGTGGCTCACATAAAACCTGCAAAAGGATATGATAATCTTTGAGAAATGTGACTCTCTACAGGTAGGTGAGAAAGGTATAGTGCAGTGTTTTGCTTGTAGTGGATGTCTGGTAATTGGGAAAATTATAATATTCCCTGGAGAGGACATGCAAAATGGTTCCTCGAGTAAGTGACTGGCTGTTCTATTCTATATTCTAGAATATATCTATCTAGAATAGAATATAGAATATATTCTTTTTTGTGTATGAAAAGTTTGATTTGTTTTGAGATTTTTTTTTCCCTCTTAGCAATAAGGTTGGTTGTTTATTTGTTTTGTCTTCCTTTTTAAAAAAAAAAATTGTAATTACTGCTTTTGCATAACTGAAGAGTGAAATTAAAATAGAATATGCAATTAAAAAGAAGCATTTTTTAAAATTTAGATTTAAAAAAAAATCTTCAGGGAAAGCATTTTGCAGCTTCATTTGTTGAGACTTCATCTACTGGAACAGGTATGAAAGTAGAATGTACTGACTGTTTATTTTAAAAAATGGCTTTGTATTTTTTACTATAGATCACCATTAAAAATGAAAACTGCTCCACATTTTTTTTTTGAACGAGATTACATGTGTGAAAGATAAGGTCTGTATTTCCTAAAACCTTTGTCGCAAGTAAGAACTTTCTCAGTGWAGGAGCTGTGTGTAAAATGTGCAGTAAATAGATTTTTGTAACTTGCATTTGCCTGTATTTGCAAGAGGGAGAGAGAGAGAGATAACAAATAAGTAAAACCTGGAAGGTTTGAAAAAAGAGCAAAGATTCTTATCTGGGATAAAATAATAGTACACATGTATAGTTCTCTATAAGATACATTCCTGTAATGATTTTACTGTGAGCTGGTTGAGATATATTTGTAAACTGGTTCTACCCTGCTTTAGAACCTGATAGTAGACCAGAGCTTTTCCCCTTACCAAATATCTCTGATTGCGAAGGTCGTCTCATCTTCAACATCTTTGATGATAAAGGAGTTGGACTGGATTCTTTTAAAACGTGGCCAGCAGAAGTGTGTGTCATAGTCACTGCTCTTGCCAAAGCTGGGTTTTTCTATAAGACAGACCAAGTTTATTAGCTATACAAAGACAGAATAAATAGAATACCTGCCTTCCGATGCAATGAGACGCAGGTTAAAGATAGCCCTGGTATCTGAAAACTTGTGTTATCTTGTGTTAACACAGTTGCAAAATGAAAATGGCTCCTGCAGAAGCAGGAGGAAGGGATATGAAATGCAATGACCACTTTTCAGATGGAAGCCAAATTGAATGATTTTAAGTAGGGTATATTTTTAGAAAAGGGGCAGCATTAGTCTTGTGTGCTTGTCTGATGCCACAAGCTAAAGGATAATAGTGCCAGAAGACGGCATCAGTATGAACTGGCAGCAAATAATTTTTAACTTGTGAATTGGGAGATGACGWCTAATTGCAGGACTGACGTTACAGAGGAGATGTGCAGCAGACTTGGTTACCCCTGTAAACAGAGGGATGGAAGGACTTGGCGCAGTTCCTGCAGGTAGCCAGGAGCTCGGCTTGCCCTACCCCTGTCTGTGCATTCCTTCAGGTGGCTCACGCCTCCAGGGCTTCTGCCTCTTCTGCATGCTCCTCGCAGAAGTAAAAGAGAAAAAAGGAGAAAAAAGCCCCTCTCAGTGCTTTCACGTGCGTCTGATGTAGAATCTGTAGTGCCAGTAGTGTCAGTGCAAAGCTGTGAAACCTCAGGATTATTCTGTAGTCATCATCTGAAGAAAATACCAGAGCCTGGAGACCTCCACTGTTTTCTACATAGGTTTTGTTGTTTTCCTTTTGGAACTAGAAGGGAAGGGAGTACATCATTCTGATTCTGGGAAAAAAAAAAAATGCACATTGTGTAGCTCACCTGTACTATGGGCACTCTGAATGAGAGATATTTTTTTTTTCCTTAATTTATTTATGTATTATTCGTGCTTTTAAGAAGCTACTAATTCCATTAGTAGGCAGAGGCTACCAGTGTAAAATGACGAAAGAAGCATTGTGGTTGTCATGCGGCTGGCATGTGAGTGAGAACAAAATGCTGTATGTGATTGTTTCTGATATGTCGTGTATTCATTGCAGGACAAGGTGATAGGGAGCAGCGGTACAGCTGGGCAGGGTGCTCAGAGCAATGGGAAGAAGGTGACAATCCAATGGAAGAACATGCAGACGGCTCCCCAAGTGGCATGTTGTCTAAAGAAAATTTCCCTACTCTGCAATGAATACTTTGAATATTTTTGCTTTTTCTTAGTATTGCCATAGCATATAAATAGCACCTGTCCTTTTTTTTTTTTTTTTTTTTTTTTTTTCTTTTTAATGCATAGGACATTGTGGCCTGGTGAACATGCTTTTTGTTCATTTAAACTTAAACACTGAAGTATGGTGAAAATTTGTAAAATAGTCCACTTTCTGCCTACTATAAGCAAATGTAGTGCATCTTTTAAAAATTTCTTTCTAGCTCCAACTGCTCAGAAATGCTCTGAATTTTCCTGGAAAAGCAACCAAAGAGCTGGTCAGCATTACGGTCTGTGCAGGTTTGCACAAGTCTGTCTGCAGTATTTGCTGTCAGTCAAACAGTTTCATGCTTTGCAATTTATAAATGATAGTTGTGGCAGTGTCTGTCACCAGAAGTAACAGCAGTCTCTGTAGCAGAGTCTATTCAGTAATGAGTAAGGGTCTCTCTCCCTGTTTTTGAGATTGACAAAGTTGTTATTTTTGTTGTGTTGTCCACTGAGCTGATTTCATTTTGGCCATTTCTTTCTTGTGGGAGGAAGAGAGACTTAATAGCATTTAGCTCCATCCCTGTTAACTTTGCAGACTGTACTTTTTCTGTGGAAAGGGATATATGGTGTTGAGATTTGGGTTAAGACAACCTTTKGTATTATACAAGGTTGCAATAAAGTTTTGAGACTACAGGAAGCTAATGGAGAAGAAGTTACGTTGTGGGAGTTTATAGCTCCTCTTTGGGATTGGTTTGTCAGGTATCTAGATGAGTGCAAAGAGGCTCTATGAGTAGGATGTCTACAATTTGCAAGTACAAAACAACTATGTATTGGCTAACACATGTGAAAGATAGGATGTAACGAGCTATTAGGCTAATTAGCTGTTAGTATGAGCATGCTCACTAGCCTGATGAGGGGACCGGAGTGTCGTTGCAGGGCAGGCAACTCTCAGAATCCTTCAGCCATTGATAACCCCGTGTCAGCAGTGCTTCCTGTGGCTGTAACGGTGCCGTTCTTGGCGCTTGGCAGACTTTCTCACGCCTTTCTCCCGGCAAGCTGGGGGCAGGTTATGCAGCTGTGTCGTTATCAGAGCGAGACCTTGCCTCCTTGCTGGGCTGGCCGCTCAAGCCTGGCGTGGGAGAAGCTGGCGGTCAAGGTTGCGGAGGGTGAGTGTTGCAGAGGATGCAGATGGCCTTTGTGCCTGCAGGTGAAGACGTTCTGGCTGCAGTCCTGTTTGTGGGAGGAGAAAAGGGGCTTGCTAGARTCTGTGTGAGGCAGGGACATGCTGGAAAATAGAGAGCTGTTACTGCCCCTGTTGCAAACTGCTTTTGTAGCTGCTGGTCCTCAGTGGTCCCTGAGCAGACTGAATAACTGATTTAAGGGGCTATAACTGGGTTTATTTTTATTTTAGGAAAGTTCCTGAAGAGCAAATCTAGAAGAGAAAGAAACTTTTTCTAGCAAAACTAGAAGAGAAGATTCTGTAGCAAGTGTTAAGTTTGGTGCAACTTGATGAAAGTGACTGTATTGAATATTTGCAGTCTAGTTTGAGAGACTTGGTTGTTGGTTTTTTTGAAGGAAAAAGCAAACAAAAACCAACAAACAAACAAAGTCCTGCTCTGGATTTAGCCATTAATCAGACAAAATGTTAATTGTAGTAAGGACTAAGTTACAATTTATGGTTTGCCAGTTCATAGGGGCAACTAATTGTAGGGAAGTTGTCAGCTACTGTTAATTTTTGTAACCAAAGAGTAAAAAATATAAACTAATCCCTTAGATGGTGTRGGAGGTGGAAGTTTGTGCTTATTTCAGGTATATAAGCAGATCAAATAGTTTTATGACAATATAGTATGTCTTTTCACTTACATTTTGGAAAGCTGCAAATATATATCAGTTATTACATACCAAGAATATGCTTTTGAGACTAAGCTGGAGTAACTTTTTGCTGTGTTTGGCTACTTTTTTCCAARTACTGTGGCCATTTTGTGGCAATGGTTTTACTGATGTACATGTGTTGATTTCTGAGGGAGGAAATCATACCTTTACACTAAGTTTGCACCAAGTTGCTGCACAGTAATACCAATATGCAAGCGTAAATCTGGTAACTCAAAAGTAAATTTGCAGTAGTAGTACTGGCCAGAGTGKTTTTTTAGCAACCCTCTGTAAATGCAATATGGTTAATACTGCCTGCTAGAAAAGCCCAGATTATCTGAGATATATGTGTGAGATATATGTGTAAATATATCTGAGATATATGTGTAAATACAAGTTCAGAGTTGGAAAGTGTAATAATTTTTAAAGCTTCATGATACTGAGATAGCAGAGGGAACAATAAAACTGCCTTTTTTATTAGGCAGAATATTAATTAAGATGTTTGCTCATGCAATGAACTCACCAGTGCAAATGTGTCTTTTTTGCTTTAAGTGGCCCCTGGCTCTTTGTGGTTAGAAATACTAATCCCCAGCTTATGGTACCCTCTTCTGATTTTTTTTTTTTTTTTTTTTTTTTTTTTCCCCCCCAGAAAACGAGCTCTCTGGTGCCATCTTAGTGAATGTGGGAAGAGGCAGTGAACATTTCTGGGCTGTTTTACTCTTGAATGTCCAGTGTGTTCCTCAGCTGCCTGGCCTCGTGACAATAAATACACTAGGGTGGCTACTTGATGCAGAGGACCTTAAAATATTTGATATCATGAAAGAGCAGCATCCCTGATCCAGGATTTTAAGATTATCCTGGCAAATGGCTCTTGCCCTTTTTCACCAAATATTCAAGATGAGAAACGATTGAGAGCATTGCTTTCCCCCCTTTTATTAGTAGTTTTATATATTGCCAATAATCAGGTATGATGGGATTTTAAGGAAGATGAAATGTATGTGTCTTCTACAGCAGCGTTAAGGCAGTGTAAAAGGATCACAGAATAGAAGACAGGATTAATGTTGTAAAACTTGTTTTATAGATTTTATTTATAGATCGTATCCAAGTCCTATCTTCTATAGAAAATGAAGCTTCCTTAAGTTGTACAATTTCACTTAAAACCCATGTAAAATAATAACTTCTATGCTGATGTTTTGACTGCCATGAAGTCAATTACAAAGCTACTTGTAGCTTATGAAGCTACAAATCATGAAATAAAAGTCATAAACCATTTATAGTCACAAAGACATTAAAAATAATGTTGGACACCACTTTTCACTATCTCTACTAATTGAAGAGTGTGACTTTCTCTTAGTGCCAGATACTAGCCCATACACTGTTTAGAAGCATGTAGCAATTTATGCCTCTTGAATTGGTAGAACTGTTAACTTCTGCCAAAGTGTCAAGTGAGAAGCTCTGAATCACTTCCAGCAGAGCAGTCTTCGTTCATTTTAGTTAGGCAATGAAAGAAGAGCCTTCCAAGGGCCTTAGGGCAGTTAAGACTTCAGGTTATGATCTTTTTTTTTTTTTTTTTTAACAGTAGTGGTTGGAAAATTTATTCTTCTGAGATTCACCAGCCCAGAGAAAGGAACTGACTACAGCAGAATTCAGGCCCGTATTTGGCTGTTTTTCCTAAAATTCTAAGTGCTGGTGCTAACTCAATCATTATCTGTTTATGTAGCTACAACCTTTCTTCTAGAAGAGCTAAGACTGCAAGAGCTGAGGTGTAAAGCTGGACTTCCTCTTACCTTTCTCTAGCCTGGCTTTTTATGTTGATTTTAGAATGGTACCACAGAAGTAGTTAAGAAGGCCACATAGCAAAAACTTACTAGCATAGCAACTCCTCTAGCAGACAGGCCTTTATGGAAACAAAACCAAACAAAACCACCCCTAAATTCAAAGTTTGGAAGGAAACTTTATTCACAGGCATGTAAAAGGAACAAACAAAGCCATCTTTTAGAGTTCAGCTAACTATAAAAATCGGCCTCTCACTCAGGCGGTGCACTGTTTTCTAGGTTAGTACCAGCAGCAGCTCAGTAATGGACACTGCTGGCAYAACCGTGTCTTGGCAGAAAATACCATGCTTGTTTGCTCTAGTGAAAAGCACAAGGCTTGTAACTTGGAAGAAAACAAGATCAAATAGTTACAAGAGGTGTTAAACTGCACATTGAAAGAAATGTTTTGGGTTTTTTTTTTTTTTTTCTTTTTTTAATTCACATTAGACCTAAAATTGTTTAAAGGAAATAGAGCATTTTATTGATTTTTTTTAATTGCTGCAATATTTACTAAATATATGTTTGACAGGATGTTGTTAAGAAATAATCTGTTTCAATACACACAGAATTTCTAGTCTCCAGTATTTTTTCTACTAATTATATCACGTTGAGTTTGTCTTGATAAAAGTCTGGTCTTCACCATCAACCAATTCACAGGTGATATATCCTTCTCCGTGGGAGAGACTTGTACCTGGCTTTGAAAAAGAAACAAAATTCAAGTGAGTATATGTGGATTTTGTAAACACCAATAACTCATCGGCACAGCAGTGAGATGCTTGTTAGAATTAGAAAAGTTATATGACATAATTTTGTGCTGTAAGGAACTGAATACTGTAGTGAAGAGTATAGATAAAAGCACAGCCACAAAAGCAGCAGGAAATAATTCAACAGAATATAAAAATATTTTCTTTCTCTTTGGCCATGAAAATACTATTCTATTGCTGCTTAGTGGGAAAGGATCAATACTGCCAGAAACTGAGGCAGGAGAGCCCTGGGAATTCTTGGACAGGCAAGCACTTGCATGGATGGCAAACTCTGCAGGAGCTTGTGACACTGACATTTCAAACAAATTTCTCAGCTGACAGTATCTTGTATAGGTTAAAATTACAATACTTACAGTCCTTTAAGACGATGGTGGATATTCAGTTATTTAGGATGGAATTCCCTCTCTAGGGCAGCTTCCATTCGACTCTGCTTTAAACCCTACAGGACACAATTTAATAAAATCTTGTTTTTACTAACATGAAAATAAAAGCTTAAGCCACAAAAAAAATACTTTTCTTTCCAGTCCTTTATAAATAAAGAGTAGCTTTTATTTCTTTATGGTTATCAGAACTTGAGAATTAAAAAGGCCAAATACCAAAATGTAAACTAAATGTCTTCATCATAACCAGGGTCTCCACACAATAATTTCAGATCAGTTTTTAGCTACTGTCCCATTCCTAACCTCCCCAATGTCAAGAGCTGAATTCTGTAATTTTCTTCCTAAGAAGAGAAATCAATCCTCTGTCATAGATTTTTCCCAGATTTTAACACTGACAGCTTATAACAGCCCTTCACAATCACCTGAAACAACTGTTAAAGAATGAAGTCTTTTCAATATTGTCAAATCTGCTTCTAAGCATTAGGAGCACCAACGCTTAAAGCAAATTCATAGAAACCTATTGAATAATAATCATAGTGAGATTTACACCACCTGCCCACAAAATCAGAACTGCTTGTTTTACTAATGGGACCTAACAAGACCCCTTTGCAGGAACAAAGACAGGGGACACTGCATAAATGTGCAATTTCAGCAGATAAGTATTTTCTCCTTAGAAGGGTGTTTCATGCTGTGCGAGTTTTCTCATCTTTACCTACCTTATATCTTACACTCACATGTTTAGCTATCAGAATAAGAGGGCCAAAAAGCAACATTCCCAATCAACTTTTAGCTGCGAACAGCAGCAGCAACACCCGAGCAAGCTTACACAGCAATTCCAAAGAGAAGTAGCACGTACCATGTAATACCCAGTGTGATAACCGCTCATGTACCAGGCTATCAACATGCTCCCCAACGCCTCATCGTCCTCAGGAGAATCTGGCCCCATTGTCGGTGGAGGAGGAATCAGCTACGAAATTAGAGCAGAAAATGTGAGTTGTCTGTGTTTTGGACAATTCTAAATGATCAACACATAATACTGAAAAACAGGAACATATCCTCAAAGCATTGTTTAAAAGGGCAGTCAAATAAGAGTTGAAAAGATTTCATTGCCAAAGCTTGAAAGAAATCGGGTTCCTGTGGCTTGATGATTAAAATGAAGCTTTATTTAGAAAAAATATTTGCCTTTATCAATGAAATGAAGTTAACCAAGTGAACGGCACACAACTCTTTTGAGAATTTATTTCTCTTTATATGACTGATTTTTTTCTTGATATTCCTACCAACTGCTTTGCTGTCACAAAAAAAAAAAAAAACCAAAATCCTACACACTATGCCTTACACATCCAGTTCTGGTGACACCGCATAAAGTGCATAGACAATACCTAGAAAACACACTCTAATAAACGTGTTCCAGAACCAAAGTGGACCACGTCGTTCCTTTAGCGAACTGGAGATCACGACTACCCACCTGCCATTTTCTCCTCACTCTGCTGTCACTTACCGGGGGTCCTGCTGGGAAAGGTGGCGGACAGCAGGGTAAAAATGGCAGAGGTGCACTGAATTTTGATCCAGGCTAAATGGAAATGATCAAATAGCTCAAGTTAAATGGAAATTTTAGGCATTAAGGTTGTATTTAAGAAAATTATTTTAAGCAATTCACAAACTGTAACTAAAGGCAAAATATCATCACAAATATTTAATGAAATGGCAACAAGAACATAAAGTAGCTGATTCTGAGAACTATTAATTTACACTACTTATGTCATTGGCTGTCAAGCCACTTCAAACCGTACTACTTAATTTAAGCATTTTTGTTTTATAAAGAGAAGTCTGTGCTTGCGCTATCATGTGAAGAAACTTATATTGACCACTGGCAGGTGAATATACTCCAGCCCAGTGTGTGCCAACAATGTCACGTGCAGTACTGGGGTAGCCTGTAAACCGGCTTGTGAACGTGCAGTTTTAGAGCATCAAGCGTGTGTTATTAAGAGCTCCAACACTGTCAAGGGAACAAAGCCCTTCCTTGAAGTTGCATTTTACAGGCAAGAAAGAAGGCTGAACTTACCTTTCCCGGGCCTGGAGCTGCATGGGGCATGGGAAAACGTAAGTTTCGAAGAGAGAATCTAGCTTTTGTGCAGTTTTTATTTTGAGGTGACTGGGAAGATTTTTCACTTTCATCTGTTGAATACTGAGTCTCATTTTCATTCTAGAAGACCAAGACATATTTTTATAATACAATGCACCATATATGCACTAAAAAGAAATCTAAAGTAAATAACTTTCAGTGTAAAACTGCACTCGGAAGGCACTGTTTTTCTTCCATCTCTCTACCCTCCCAGTTCTACTGTCAGTTCTCTAAGCCACTTGGGAATAATCTGCTAATCTAAAAGTGTCCCCTGCTCATCATTTGAGCCATTTTATCTTTTACTCACAGACTTCACCACTGCCCCATCCCTTTCAACCATACTGAGTTGAGGAGGATGTTCTCCACATTCATCCCCTCTCCTGGTTTGTGCCCCTTCACAGCAAAAATGCATTCTGATCCTGTGTGTCACCACAGCAGGACAGCTGAAATACCGAAAATGTTGACTCTCCTGCTTTTTCTTTCCTTTTCAGTGGAACAAAAATATTGCCTTCTCACCTCCCCACAATTCCCCATCTCATTTACTGCTTCATCAATGGCCGGAGGAAGTAGGTCAGAGAGATTCTGCTCTTCCTTATTGCCATATCCAGTGTAAACAACAACGCATGTCCCCCTCTTGTGATTAATGGAGGTGATAGTGGCCAGGTAGACGTTGCCATCCTCAGACCAAACCGCGTTACAGCTGTCACCAACTTTCCACTGGAACAGAAGCAAGGGGGGCAGGTAAGAGCCTGTTTCAATGACCACAGAAAAAGCCTTTTGCAAACATAACTTTTGCCCCCCATCTTGAGGAACATGCCTCTCACCCTGATTGATTTTTCCTATTTAACTAAAGTCCTCAACATAAGTTTCCTATAAACAGGACTCTAGGAATAAGGTTCCTATAAACAAGACAGAGCTTCAGCATCATCACGCCTGTGCTTTCAAGGTGAAGAGGCTACATTTTAGCACGGGCGGGAACAAACGCGCGCCTCACGACACTTGATGCTACAGCTACACGATGGCTGGTTTCACAGCCGCGTGGACCTGCTTCGAYGGTGCGGAGTTGCTCTTCTTTCTGCTTCGGTTCTTCTTGTTGTTCTTCCTCTTGGTCCCCGATGGCTCCTGCTTGTCCGAGGGCTCCGAGCATTCCTTGTTCTTCAGGGCGTTCTGCAGGACAGAAAAGCCAAGGGAGATGCTGAGCTGCTGCTGCAGGGCCAGGAAGGAGCCAAGGGCCGCGCGGCACGTATGCTGGGATCTATATAACGTGATATTTATGTTTACTGATCTATACAACGCGATATTTACGTTTTCTGATCTATCTGCACGTGCCTCTCGGGTGCCGCGCTCCCCCCCTCACCTTGAAGGAGGCCACCGCCTTGTCGTACGCCTTGATGAGGGCCGTGTCGTCCCAGATGTCCGAGTCGTCGCTCTGCGGAAGAGGCCACACACTCGTTACCGCCGCCCGTGCCCGTCTCCGCGCCCGTGCCCGCCCCGTCCCACCTGCCCGGCGCCGCGCCGGTACAGCACCGTGTCCGCCATGGCGCGCCCGCCGC
>PTEX01000123.1:92903-145298 GCA_003342815.1 Eudromia elegans
CGGGAGGCGGCGCGGCGCCCGGCGCTGCTGCGGCAGCCGGGCGGCTCCCTTGCCCAGCCCGCCCCTTCCCTTCCCCGGCCAGGGAGCGCGAGGGGAGCCGCGCAGAGCGCAGCTGCAGGAAGGCCCGAGCGGTCCCGAGCCCGACAGTGCTCACCGGGCACGCCACGCRCCCAGCCTCAGCAGCGTTCTGCACTGGCACCGCCGCAGTTACTCGCAGCGCTCCGTGGCCATGTGTAGGTGCAGTTACCACACTCGGGACCTCCATCTCAGAACACCTGCACGAGGAGGGCAGAAGCCAGGGCTCRCTGGGCTTCACAGCAGCTGCACATGCTGCCAAAACCAGCAGCAGGCTCCCTGAAACTGCTCAGGCTGCAACAGGTCTATTGTTCATGAACAGTAAAAGCACTCAGGCCCACGAGTTGAGGCAAGCAGTCAGACTGCAAAGACTTCCCCCCTCCCAGGCATATGAGGCAGTTACCTCAGTGCATGCCCAAAGCAGCCAACCTGTCCATGAACAAGCACTGCATTTTCACTCGCACTAAGCTTTATTCTTGAGACCACTTTGAGAAAGCAGCAGTTTCAACCATTTCAGTGACAGCAGTTTTGCAATCTGTTAACATCTTCAGTTTATTAACTTCAAAACCTGTAGTTTCTCTTAGTATAGTAATAGCTTCATGGCCTGCAGAAGTACACCAATGAATACTGTGACTACATAAGCATCTTCTACAGTACAAACTTCATACTGCCAGGTTATATTTCTCCGTAATTCACTCTTCTTAAAGAACTAATGTATCAACCATAACCATTTCAATTAAACAATACTTCATGCAACATTTTATTGTAAAAATAATTCAAGATGAAATTTACAGTTCAGACCTTTTCCATTTAACCATATTTTACAAGTATGTTCCATTCTGAATTAAGTTGTTAAGAAATCAAAAAAGAAAATCTGGTCTAATTTGCAGTTTCATAAATCCATTATTACTGGGACCATCAAGTGAAACCAACAATTGCAACACAAAGCTGGAGTTAAGCTATTGCYTGGTAACCATTACTTATATGCATGCAAAAGAGTACAGTCAGTTCTGAAATAACACTTCATATAACTAAGCCTACACTAACCTGAAAATACTCTAAAGAAATGCAATTTGAAGAAGTCTGCAAGTATGAGATAAACATTTAACCATTTAATGGTTGGCCATTTTTATAAATGTCTGATCTCCTTGGCCCTTTAGCTTCATTGACCCGCTCTCCTTAGGTCTCCTCCAGACGGACAGTTCATTTTGCTCCTGCCTGCAGAGACTTCCTTTCATTAGCTGCTTTTTGTTTCTGCTGCATGATTTCAGAGTCTCTGTAAAGAAGCAAAGTTAGACTTCAGATAGTGGCTCACCATTTTTCTCACTGAACATCTCTCGGCTTGCTTTCCAACAGCCTTGAGTGATGCCAGTTTCAAGAAAAAACATTAGTGGATAGGTATTAGCATAAAATAGTTTGCTGTTAAGTAAGCCTATGCTGTTCGTAAATGGTTTCATTAATAAATATATGCTTAAATTCAGAAGTAAAGGGTAAAACAGACAGGAGAGTTTCCAMGTATTGAAAACCTACTTTAATATTTTTTCTTGACATTTTGCTTATTTTAAGGACTTTAGAGAATCTGAGTAGCTACTGAGCAAGCCCTTACCAGTTTGATTTGAAAGTCACTTGATTTAGGTTCAAACTCTTAGATGTAACAGCTGAAGCAGTAACAAATTGCCAGCTTATGGAAATCTGTTACTTTCATTTGCTCATATCTGCATTCTACTGATGTTTTAGAGGGGGCAGGTTAGTCTGAAGTTACTTMTTGTATTCATTCTGAAAAGCAGCTCACAAAATACACAAGAATTCTGGGCAAGCAGCATAGCCAGCCCGCTTTGCCCCAGAACTCTGAGGCTCTAAGGATCTCTGACTCTYTAAGGCCAATCACTACATCTGGTACAACTACATTGTCAGCACAGCTTCTCTTGAAGATAATGGGCTACTTCTCACAAAACCACATCTTACCTCTGTTTCCTCTGAGAGGCAGACAAGCTATCCTCTTTCCTTTTCCCCTTGTGGATCTCCTGTGTCTTCTTCAGGTTCTTTTGGCGGGCAAGTTCACGCTGATTTCCACCTACGAGATATACTACAACTTTACACAAGACCTGACAGTTACACATTTTCCTACTCCTTGTATGTAAAGGATGTATGCCATGCCATGGTTTGCAATACTGGACCTATTCATTGATGTTGTCTCCAAGTTTAAAGCGGCTACTGCAACAGTCACTTGGTACACAGAGATACAACTACTCAATACTAACATAAGGCTAATGAAGCACTTAGGCATGACCGTAGCCAGCACTTAATTATAGAATGGTTAAGATTGGAAGGGACCTCTGGAGATCGCCTAGTCCAACCCCCCTGCTCCAGCAGGGACCCCTAGAGCATGTGGCACAGGGTGGCATCCAAGTGGGTGTGGAACATCTCCTGAGTAGGAGACTCCACAGCCTCTCTGCGCAGCCTGTTCCAGGGCTCYGTCACCCTCACAGGAAAGAAATTCTTCCTCACATGGAGATGGAACTTCAACTGGAAGTGCTAAGTGTGACTTAACAAAACCTGTAGCATAGAGYATACACACCCCACTGCCTGCAGCACAGAAGACAGCTCTTCAGGGGACAGGCAAGCCTTCCCCAGGAGGAATCAGTTCCTGAAACTATTACACTTCAGGCTTTTTGATCAGACAGCATTTCTGAGGGCATAATATTAAAAACAGCACACAACCGCTGCTCAGAGCAGATGCAACTCAGTCCTCCTAGCAGCAGCCATTGCTACCTCRGTTCCAAAACTCTTTCCTGTACTTCTGACAATATTTTAATTGTATCTACTTTCTTAGAGCAGTTCAAGTAYGCCCTCCTACTCATCTGCCAAGGGGTTCTTTGCTTATTTTTTCTTCTTGTCCTGCTTCTTTTGGGCTCAGAGTATTCCAGCCTGTTTAGGTATAATTACTTGTAGTCTTCAACACACACAACCACAAGATTTTTTTTTCCCATGCTTGATATCCCAGTAATTTGTTGTGGCCATTTATATCTCTCTCTCAAGATTACCTACACTCTTTTTATCTTCAGAGAGATCTTCAGGTGCCTGTCGTTTCAGGTGTTGCAGAAGCAGTTCACAAACAGGTCAAGAGGAAAATTTTAAAGACTAACTTCTAGCATAACCCATGGCTTTGTCCTCACCCTGTTTAAGTGGACCTRCCATGTCAAGAAGCATCCTATGGAAGCAAGGGTACTGCATATTCTGAAGACCACTGCTTTAACAGTGCTATTTTGACTGCTGCTTCCTGAAGGCTAACACAGCCTTGGAAGGTAATGGCAGGACACTATGTACTACCTTTTGCAAGGACTGAGAGAACACCTAGTCGTCCTCTGCACCAGCATCTGACGGGATCTTGTCCCCAGAGTCCCACAGTATAGAGAAGGACCGCTGTTTAGAAAATGAAGTGAAACAGCTGTCCAGTAATATTACAGCTTGATTGGGACCTGATGACTCATGGGCAGATGATACATTCCAGGCTATAAGTGGTTCCAGAGTTCTACAGTGTTCAGGAGGCACAAAAGTTGTAAACACAGGTCAGCAGCAACCAAATGGGTCTCCTGAGGTGAAGACATTATTTCCTTGCCCATAAAGACGAAATGTCCAAACTCAAAACACTGTTGTAGTCCCAGTTCACACAAGAGCTATCCTGCACCCTTACCCTAAGGTTTTCCCAGGCAGTGTAGCCCACAATGTCTGCGTAAGCGTTCTGTAAAAAAAGAAAACCTGAAGAACCAGGTTCAATGATCTTGGTTGCTGATCGTGGGTACACTTCTGTGCAGCAAGAGAGCAGGTAGAAGAGCACTAGCCYAGCATCAGAGAGCAAAATTACTCTTTAAAAGGAAGCTAAGCTTCTAGGTAAACGTTGACACAGATTATCCGGCCTCAGTTCTTTACCTGAGATGCTAGATGAGTTCATTTTTCCGAGTTTTCTACAGCCTGCAACATCAACCTAAGTCTTCCATCAAACACAGCCCCATCCTAACTCTACTCAGCTTTCCCCAACGTAAAAGCTCAAGAACAAGAGTCACATACATATCTAATATAACTGTCTGCTTATAACCACGCTCTAGATGCCCCTACCTTGCCAGACTCTGTAGGACTCTGTATAGCTCTCTTCTACCTGTTCCTGCTCTTCAAGCTCCAAGATCAGGCAGTTCTTAAGATACACTAAAGATCTCCAAACAGCACAGAAACAGGACCCAACAACAACCATCTTTACTGGAAAGRTATTAAAAGAATGATAACAGGTACTGATATCTAAGATGAGGATCCCCAAGGCATTTTCCAACTAACAAGGGAAGGTAATCACATACCAGAAAGCTAATTGTGGAATAAAAAAAAATAACCTGCCACCACTTATTTGAAAATACATAATCTAGTTCAACTCTAATAATATCAAAGCTTTAAGCTCTGGAAACATACCCTAAAGGTAACACCATACAGTATGTCACACAAAGCTTTCTCTACCCACAGTATTTCTGGTACCATATTGACCTAGACTTTCCAAAAATTAAGTATGATATTCTCCTGCTGTAATCTAATATTGAACACTGTACCCCCTTGMAATCTTAAATTATAGGTATTTTATCATGGAAATAGGAATTTATCAAAACCTGTAAGCCTACGACTTCCTCCACTAACTCCAAATCTATCTGCACACAAATTGGTGCAAATTTAATTCTTCTGCACATCTAATTCCTCTGCACTTTCACTAGTACAACCGATTKGAAGGTATGTTTTTTTAACTAGATCTGGTGTAAAGGCACTTCTTCAAGTAACAGGCAGTTTCCAAACTGCCACACATGGGAGGCAGAGGACAAAACGACAACCCTGCTGATGCTCGGTAATCTCGCAATACTCTAGACTTAGTTCAGCGCGCTCCGCCATTTTGGAGCAGATACACTATTTTCAACTAAGCTGACAATTTGCCAGTCCTGTTTCGCTTTCAGCAGCAGCCTCGAGAATCACAAATGAAAAAGACAACTATGAAGTACTCAACAACCCTTTACACACCCTTTATTTGCAGTCAACATCGAAATACAGTATTAGCACTTTTTCTGGTGGAAGCGCCACCAAGGGCMACTAGGAACACTTCTTTAATCCTAAACCGACGAGAGCACCTTGGGAGCCCCAGCGCGGCGGCCGCCTGCGCCTCTCCGCCAGACTCAGCCGTCCGGCGCCATCACAGCRGAGCGGCAGAGGCGCTTCCCCTCTCCTCCCTACCCCATCCCACTGCCGGTCCCCAGACAGCCCGATCACTCCGGGCACCAGTGGGCCGAACAGGGACTCGCCAGCGGCCAAACACTCACGGGTCATGGTGGGACACTGCRCTTAGCTGGGCCGCCACTCCTCAAAACGAACACCCCGGCTGCCAGAACCTTCTAGGTCAGCGGCGCCTCCTCGCGCCCCTTATAATACCTTGACGCCGCGTGATGTCATGAAGGGGCGGGGCCGAAACCCCGTCGCGTCCAATCATTTAGACGTGCTGGGGGCGGTGCCTGCGGCTCCTCAGGGCGGGGTTACGAGCGGTGCCCGTTGCTGAGGCGAGAGGCGAGAGGCGAGAGGCGAGAGGCGAGAGGCGAGAGGCGAGAGGCGAGAGGCAGGGGGTAGGGTAGGGTAGGGTAGGGTAGGGTAGGGTAGGCATTTTACCTCGCTTCAGCTCAGGGTGCGCTGCCACTGGGAGCCGGAGGGAGGAGGGTATTTGTATTAATAACTGTTTAGTCTTCCTTTTGCCACGGACGTCTGGAAAAGCGCAAGAGGAGAAATATGACTTTTTAGGGGCTAACAGTGGTCTGAGAAAGTAACGTGGGCCTATAAGCATGTTGTATTGCCTTGAGGTAGCTACAAGGGATGGATCAAATTCCTGGCCAACTGCCGTCCTAGGACAAAAGAAAGACTTTTTGCATACTTGAAATAATATCAGTATTAGGTCAAATATGGTATATCCTGTTTGGTCTTCTATGTGCTTACATGGTGTTTTCCAATTTCTTACTGTAAGTCTTGTTTTTATATAAATTAAAAACAGATGTGGCATCTCACATGGAATTCCCAGAGATAAGTTTTAAGAAAAAGAAAATAGAGATGAAAACTCTATGATATACCAGCTTGTGCTGATGAGCGTTAGGTGTTCCTGTAAAATAATCAATTGCGACGTTGCAGCAGCCCTAGTCTGGGGCTCTCGAGCTAACAGCTCTTCTTGATAGAAATTTAGTATTTCAAATGAGAAAATAAGTAAATGAAATTTAAAAAAATCAAAATGGCTTTGTGTATTATGAAATTTCACATCTTTTGATCAAGCAGAAAAAGAATATAGATCACCATCACCTATAATACCAAGCAAAGTTACTAACTGCACCTTGCGGCTCCCTTGGAGCACAGCTTGCTCTCTCCTCCTAGCTTTGCATCCTCTCTCCTTAGTTTGCTCTGGCATTGCCTTTCCATTTCATCCCACTGGACACATCTCTTCCTCCAGGCTCTTGCCTCCCTCATGTTTCATACCACCTTCCCTTTGCAATACTGGATCCACACTTTGCTCTGTCTGCACGTATGTAGGAGTTTAGAGCAGGATTTTAAAGTAGAAGCGCAAGTTTCTAAGCCTAGAGTGCTTTCTTTGCACTGCCCAAGCCCTCCAAAAGGAAAACACTGAACAAACTTGRGGAACCAGCCATCCTGGTTTAGCATGAATTCCATTATCACGAGGAAAACTGGTGATTGGGAGTCTGACTCTAGAAACCTAAATTAAGTAAAAATGGCTTTTGAGTTAAGGAGTTATCAAAGTACTGATTTGGCATTGCATTTATAGCGCTTTCTGCCTAGATGGAGGGTCTTCCTGTACAGACTTGCCTTCTGAGTCAAAACGCCAGGTCCCTGAATCCAGCACAGTAACTAGCTTTATTCTGGCGGTCGTACCATGCCAATGGGGGCATTTTGTTCGCAACATTAACCTGCGCCCCGCAACGCGCGAGCCACCGTGACCGCGCGCACGCGACGCCCCGCGCCGGCAGCGTCACCGCCGCGCAACGTCTCCGCGCAGCGACCGCGCCCGTCGCGCGCGGGTGACGTCAGCGCCGCCGGCGGAGCGGAGCGGAGCGGGGTGGGTGTCATGCCGTGAGCGGCGCCACCGAGAGCCGCGCGGAGCCTCAAGCTCGCCGCTGCCTGGCGCCATGATCCGCAGGGCCCGCCTCAGCGTGCGGCCCAACGTGCGCCCGGGCGGCAGGGGCAGCGCGGCGGAGCCGGAGCCGCAGGGCAGCCCAGGCCCGGGAGTGGCGGCAGGGGCCGCCAGTGGCAGACCCGAAGCGGGAGCGGCGGCCGAGGCTCCTCCGGCCGCGCCGGGCACCGAGAGGTGAGTCCGGCCGTCTCCGCGGGCCTCGGCGCTGCGGGCGGGCCGCGGCGCGGCGCGGCGTGGCGCGGAGCGGGGGGATRTCCTTCTGCACTGTCGGCTGCTGCCGCCGCCTCCTGCGGGGCCCTCGCCCCAAGTTGCGGCTTCTCGCCGGTTCCCSGAGGCTGCCCGCGGGGACAGCGGCTCCGCAGTGCGCGGCGCGTGCGCCGCCTCGGCGGCGTTCCTCGCGGCGGCGTTGCAGGTGTGCCGGGGGAAACGCGAGCCCGGGCTGCAGGGCGGAGGCCTGGCGCGCTCCGAGCCCGTGCTCTGCGTGCGCAGCCACTGCCGGCCGGAGCCTCGCCGGGCAGCACAACTGCCAGCAACCCCGGCATGACTTTGTGTCGTGTTCTTACAGCAGTTCCGTCCTTGGCATTTATTGCCATGTATTTTTCCCTGTCAACGAGTGAAAACCTTTTTTTTTTTTTTTTTTTTTTTTTTGTGTATGTTTTTTGAAACTACCTCTTTTTTAAGTTGAACATGTAGAACTATTTTATTAATAACAATTATTTCTCCTTCATTTTTATGTGTATGTGTGTTATTCCAAAGAATGAATATACGTTCTAAGATTGTTCCTAGGACCAGTTCCTCAGGACCTTTACTAGTCTGGTAAATGCATTTCAGAACAACATTTTCTCTGAGTTGAATTTACATCTTGTAGGAATGCCTTTAAATATATATGTAGTTGAAACCTGTCCTTTATGACATCATGTGAGAGATTACAATCTTAAGTGTTTCTTTTGTCTAAAAAAAATCAGATGTTGGACAAGTCTGATGTGATGGTTTTGGTTAGCCATACTGCCTTTTATCCAATTTCTGTCATACTTTTTTGTAAAGAGCTTCTTAGCAATGTATTGCAACCAAGCTTTGCCTTCAAACTTTAAAATAAAATTCTATATCTAGGGAGGTCTGGACCTTCAGTTGTTTTAGCGTAACTTAAGTGCGTGTCTCAAAATTAGATACCAGTGCTGTTTTAAAATGGAGAGTGTTCTGAGGAATCTGCTCACATGGCTTGAAAAATGGACTTCTGCCATGTCAGCAAGAGGCTCATGGGTAATGACAAAGACAGAAACTGTTCAGTCAAACAAATCCACAAAGCTGTTGTTTTAAAGAAAAAGCAGAATAGCTGTATAAATCTGAAGGTGTTTGTGATCTGTGGTGTTCATACTGAAGTCAACGTGTGTTTGGCTTGCCAGGTGACATGTGCAGGGCAAGGAAAAGGGCTCAGAAAGAGCTTCTTCACGGAAATGTGGCTTTGGAAACAAAGCTCTTTTATAGGAGAGACGTGTGGTCAGCTGAAGTGCTGTGGTGGGGTCTTCCATTAGGTTTCAGCTGGAAGGAGAGGGTAGCCTCTCTCAAGTCTCCCTAAATGATACACTGTAAAGGCCATTCGCCTGGGTGGGTGGCTCTGAAAACTGAGTGGATTTGAGGGAAGTCCCACAATTTTGTTTCTTGAGTTCAGTTTCGCTGTCTTCTGCAGTACAAACAAGCAAATGCTATTGAATGGAAATGGTGAGTATCTTACTCAAAGCACACAGAAAGGTACTGCGTAAATGAACAATATGAAATATATGGAGAAAATAAAAAAAAAAAAAAAGTTGAGACTGTTAAATATGAAGACATCATCTGTTGGCTGTGCCTAAGCCACGGATAGCTAGTAGCGGGAGAAAATTTTAAACAATTTTGCTATGTGATTATGCTTTTCTTGTATTCTTTCAGAAGCATTTGCTTCTGACTCTTCTTGGAGGTGAGTTGTCGGATGTGGTCATCGCTATGTACAGAGACACAGAAGGCACAAGCTCAAACATGAAATTAAAAATCCCTTTATGACTCAATTTTAACTGAACTGCAGTTTTTACTGTGAGGACAGTCAAGGCTCTGGAGTTGTTTGCAGACTTGGAAAGGGGATGGTAATTGGCATTTTGTTCGCGTTTTGAATGCGTTTGCAGGGATAAGAAAGCTTTCTATGGAAACTAAAAGTTCACAGGGATAAGAAAGCTTTCTATGGAAACTAAAAGTTCTTGCTTCAAGAGGACTACTTACACTTGTTATTAGTGTGATTTTTAGCAGTCACAGTTCAGACATGATGTACTTGCAAATATGTAAGCGTATTTGCAAATGCAAATTAATGTTCAAGTTGATTCAAAAATCGTGGGACTTATTGCATATAGGTTTCCTGAATGTTTTTCATAGGTAACTGACATAACAGGAAATATTTCTACGAAGTTTTATTTAATGTACTGTGGTGTTTGATATTCTCTGATTTAAAGTAGAAAGCCTTCTGAAAAGAATGAGGCAAAGACAAAGAAGGAACAATCTTAATCAGTTTATAGCATTAACAATTCATACTGTAAAATAATATGTCAGCTCTTAGGATGAGTTCAGGAGAAAGTACTAAGTGCAACTTGATTTTTGTATGTCGTCTTGTRTGTAGTTGCATTTCTGTGCAGCATTGCTTTTATATTATTTGACACATAAAGCTGTAAAACTGCCACTGTAAAGTATTTCAGAATACTCTTTTGAATTTTCCAGAGGTGAAAAAACTGATAGCTCAAATGATGCTGGAGAAGGCAGTAAAGCTGCGGAGATGCCCACACACAGAAGAAAACGGATTTCTACTCTGCCCAATCTTGCAAAACCCAGAGCTGGACCTTCATCAGCACAACGTTCCTCTTCGAAACCACAGAGGCGAGTGGTTTCTCAGGCTCTTGATGGAAGTGTTTCACTTCGGAAAGATTTCTCCTCATTGGAAAAGACTAACATGGAAAGTTCTCCTAAGTCTCCCATACTGCCTGAAAAGAAAACACCTGTGCCACAAGTGCCACAGTTCTCTCCATTAAAAAAAACAGCCAGCAGAGAAGCAAATGTGTGTGTGGCAGTTCAGAAAAATGATGATACCCTGCAGAAAAATGTACCCTCCCCACTCAAGGAAAGACCAACACAAGAGAAATCAGTRACACAAGAGGAAAAGCTGCCTACAAAGCCTGCTTCTGTAAAAGGGAGAAGAATGTGTTCTGACACTGAAAGGATCCTCAAAGCTCGGAAGTTAAGAGAAATGCTTAAAGAAGAGCTGAAGAAAGAGCGTCTGGTAGGCCTCTGGGATGCACAGTTATCATGTGTGGAGGGCAGAGAAAGAGAAGTGTCATGTGCCTAATAATCACATATCACTTCTCCTTTGAAGCAGTTTTCTGACAGTTATCAGCTGCTTGCTGTTAATAGTCTGTGATATTTTGCAGAGGCTTAAATGATTCATGAGCAATAGTAGCTTGTGTTCTCTCATGGTACAGCTTATTTTATGAAAGACTAATATTTGTTTTTAGACTCACAAGTTTTTCTGATCTGAGACCTACTAATAAATAATGGGTCAGTATTCCAGTTTAAATAACTTTACAGCTAGCAAATACAACAGGGAAGTGTGCTATAAGAAGCCTGAGAATTTAGATTCCTCATGGCTTTTTGACCTAATTGTTTACTAAGTTCTGGGATGTCTCACTTCTGACTGCCTAGAGTTTTGAATTTCTGTAAGAGTTTAAATTATGTAGGGGTTGCTAATGGCCTCTCTGACAAATGGATGCTTGTAAGATAAATTAAGTGATGGGGGGGAACCCTGTGTCTTAGATCAAAACTATTTATTTATTAAGTAAAAAGTATTTTTAAGGTGAACTCATTTGTTTTTTGCATAGAAACAGTTAAAACACAGGCCTCCAGTAGTTGAAGGACGTTCTCCACCAGATCGTTCCAAAATGACTATGAGAGACTTGATATACTATCTGCCAGAAAACAATCCTATGAAGTAAGTATGATTTCCCCCACTTAGATCAAATAATTTTTTCTTCTACTGATTTAATATCTACATTAGCAACATAAACTTATAAACATTTTCACACTTAATCGGCTCTTGTATAGAAACTGCTTTTATCAAGCAGCTGATTCAGATCTTCAGTATTTGTATCCTAATATTTACTRGCAAAGTACACATATACACATACATACTGAATTAGTTTTGCTGGTAAAAAGATTAATGTAGGCAGGTTTTTGCAGTTGCTAGCATTTAGATTTCTACACACCCTGTTCTCCACACTTGCTAGCGCATGGGCTGCAGGCCCTGTGACCTGCAACCCCTTCTCTAGTTCTCAACATTTGGACTTTTCAACCTCATGCACCTTGTGCTGTCTAGTTGTTGGTGCTTGGACATGTGGTCTATGGTGTCTGTGTTTTTTGGCAACTAGATCTACAGGTCCAGTGACCTGAAGCATCTTTTCCAGTTGATGGCATGTAGGCTTTGCTACCCTCACGCATGGAGAGTAGCAAATACACAAAAAGAAATAGAGTAGACTGCAGTGGTCAGTCAGGAGGGCTAATTCAGATTGCATACTGACTGGTAGCCTGCTTTGGGGTAACTGCCTGAGTTATCTCCTTCTCTCCCTTTTCCTGTGTGTGTTCCTCTCCATCCATACTGATATTTCTCATAAATATCCTTTAATGTAGTCCCACAAGCCTGTTCTTATACATAGTAAATTTCTTACAATCCTGCAAGACCCTCAAGTATTCCATAACACTTGATGATAATAACCATGTTTCTCTGTTTTTGTCAATTTGACAGTTTAGATTGATCCTCTTCAAGACTATGCCCAAGTAGTGCCTCTAATACGAAGAGTTCTGATGTTTGTTGTTGTTGCTGTTATTAGCTGCTGCTTAATGTTTGTGTGTCTGTTTTATTTATGACTTTCCTTGTTATTATTCTATACTGACTAGTCCTTAACCAGGTAACTTAATGAACCATATGAACCACATTCCTTATATTCTTAGAATGGATATATCCATATGCCTCTAAACCTGGCTCTTTGATAGTGCTATTCATTATGGTAGCATATGCCCTCAGGATACTTACTCTGTGGATCCATTTGAGATGGTGTGGATGATACAGGATATGATGCAAAATCTTTGGAATGAGAACCTGATAAGCAGCTATGAAAAACTTTGTTTGGCTATTCTCAGAAATATGGTGCGTGCTGGATGGACCAGGGCTAGTAATGAAGTACCAGTGATTTTTCGTGCTCACTGAACTTGTTAATCAGTTTAATGTGGAAACGCTTGTCTGCTGTAGCACTGTTGTACCCTCAATTAGCAGCTTATGGTGCAAGGTAGAAGGTATTTGTTTCTCGGTGAGCTGATGGCTGCAGTTCATGCTTACCTGCTTGTGATAAGGTAGTTTGAACTTTCAGTGGAAAGCACTGGAAAAAGTGCTTTCAGTGGAAAGCACAGTAGGCATTAGTCAGTGCATGATGATCATCACCTGATGATCATCATCGTAGTCTTATGGATCACTACTTGAAATCCCTTGCTTTGTCCTTTTAATACACCTTGAACAATTAAGGATTATACAAAAATCCAGCAAAATTCATTAACCAATCATGTTTGTTCAATTAGAAGTTCAGACATGGTACAAAGAACCTAAAAAGTATGAAACCTATATGTTTCTTTTTTCATTATCCACTAAAAGCAAGTTTGGGAGTTTGTATTTTATTAGACTGAATCAGAAATGTGTCTGCATGAACTTTCATCTTTAGTGTTTTACAAAATTTTAGGTCTTCACTGGCAGAGGAAAAGAGAACAGAAAAAAATACTGCAGCGAGTCAAATGAAAGAGTAAGTCCTGTTAATTGGGGTATTTAGAATCAAAAAGGTTATTGTTGGGGAAAAAAAATGCTGTTAATGTATGTGGTAATATTGAAGATTTTGTTTTCTTTGCTTACTGTTTCAATGTTGTAATCCTTATTTAAAGCAAAATGTAATTTGGGGGGAGAAGATGGTTAAAAAGCTTTTTGTTTGGATGTTGTGTTTCTGGATTGTTTGTCTGTTGTACAATGCAATGAAAAGCAGAGTTCAGGGTCCTTGTTGGTTACAATAGTGGGCTACGTTGCTAAGTGGTTGAATATCTGTATCTGTATATCTGTGTACTGAGCAGTAGTTTAAAACATTAACAAAAATAATGTATTTGGCTGATATCTTAATTGCAGACAGGAAGAGAAAAATACTCCTGATCATGAAGAGGAAGATGAGGAGGAGGAAGCAGAGAATGGAGAGGAGAATCAGGATGGTCCACTTTTAGTTCCTCGAGTGAAAGTAGCAGAAGATGGCTCAATTATTCTGGATGAAGAAAGGTACCAGATTCTGCAGTCTAACTAGTGGACAGTATATACTAGACTACTGCTTGGTTTATGGATAAAGAATAGTTATCTGGAACAAGGACAAACAAGAATGTACTGATGTGTTGAGAACAGTGATGCAGGTGATTCTTGCATTTACTGTAAGAAATGTATTTTTGGAGAAATGGAGAGGAGATGCAGTGTTTTATTCAATTGAATGAATAGTGAATATTTATAAAACTTCCAGATGTCTTTTAGATCCCTCCTTTGTTTGTCATACTTGAATAAGTTTGCTTGTTGCTATTTGATTGCCAACGTGTGTTTTTCTCTAACTTTGTATCTTGAATCTTCCTGCAGTGTTTTCAGTGAGTTTGCTTAGAGTGCTATGACCATTTCAAAATACTAGAATATCAAATTATTGACTTTCCAAAAATGAGTAGTTCGTTGATAAACATCAATGATGTGTTATGTTACTAATATTTTCAAAAATATTTCAATGTCTTTTTGTTTACTGATCCAGTTTAACTGTAGAAGTATTAAGGACAAAAGGTCCATGTGTTGTAGAAGAAAATGATCCCATCTTTGAACGTGGCTCTACAACTACATATTCCAGCTTCAGGAAAAGTTTTTACACAAAACCATGGTCAAATAAAGGTAAGTATATTTTTAAGTATATTAGGCTGGGGTCCTAGCTTTATAAGAAAATACTGATATTATTTCAGCATTTATCTTCCTGAATGCAGAATGAGCAAGGCTGTTTGTGTATGTACACAAAGGTATGTGTGTGAATAAAAAGGTGCTTTATTCAAACATACTTTTGATGAAAAAGGTAGTGTTAGTAAGCCTGATTCCCACTAGGTAATGCTGGCTACTTATCTAAGTAATTTCTTAATGGACATGTTCTCATCTGTGAATTGATGTGTGAAAATTGGAGAGTATATAATTATATTGATTAGTTTGATACTTGTTTGTGTTACATTTCTCATTAATGTTGGGAAGATCTGTCATGTGATAAAAAAAACTTATTCAGCTTTTTCCTGTGTAACTTTACATTTCACTGGGATATTCCAATTCAGTTTGCAACCCTGCTAGATAATCTAATGGTCAAATGTAATCATAATTTTTCTGATTCTGTAGAATGAAAAATGGTCTCTTCTGAATTATCTGCTTAGTTGTATTAATAGTTTGTAAATGTACTATTTTAGGTAGTAAGAGGGATAATAGCTTCTAAAGTAATTCTAAATATTTTCCTTTATTTTTTTTCCCCTAGAGACAGACATGTTCTTTTTAGCTATCAGTATGGTAGGAACAGACTTCTCTTTGATTGGGCAGCTGTTTCCTCATAGAGCTAGAGCGGAAATTAAGGTAAAAATTAAAGTATTCAAATAACTAAGCAACTATTTTCACTCTTCTGTTTCAGTTTGCTAGTCTTGCACTTCCTAGTGGGTTGTCATTTTGATGCTAATTGGCTCTGAAGTAATGCTTTTAATATCTATTTGAAATATGAATGTGCTGCATTTAATTCTGATCACTGTATTTGATAAGCAGAAATAGCTAGTATTGATGTTATTTTAATTGAAAAATGCTGATAGTGGATGATGTTTGAGATTTTGTGTTGTTATCTCTCTCTTGGTGACCTGCTAGTAATGGTTGTAATGCAAACTCTGGCTACACTGGACATGATGAGGAAGATCCATCCATGATGGATGGAAAAAGATGTTGAAAAATAACAAAAAAAAAGCTAGCAATACCTACTGATGGCAGAAAACAAATTTTAACTGTCTGTAAAAATTAATGATAAACTTGTGTTCTATGAGTGTGCTTGTAACATTTAACAACTTCAGTTCCTAGAAAAAGGTATTGTTATAAATGGTTTTAAAACTTTCTGTTGTGCAAACAGTTATTGCATTTCTTGCTTATTTAAAGAAAAACATAACTTTTATTTTTAGAATAAGTTCAAACGTGAGGAAAAAGCAAATGGATGGAGGATAGACAAAGCTTTCAGTAAGTAAAGAACACCCCACCTCTCAATGACTCAGTTAAATGGAGGCATCTTTCATCATTGTTGTTTTTGTGCTTTGCCTTGCTTGAGTTAATTATCTGAAAATTTTTGATCTTAAGTGAATTTGTAAGTTAGGTGCACTTGTTTTTTGGTTTTGTATTCATCCAGTACATGAGATTAATATAAGCTTTTAGCAGAAGATTATTCTGCTTCACTGAAATTTAGAGGACAATTACGAGTTGTAAACTGCTTTGAGGATCTTTAAGTGCTTTTTGTGTTTTTTGAAAGGGCTTTGTAAGTCTCATGTTAGCACATTAATTCATTGTTTGCAACTAAGATGCAATTTATGAATTTCTCACTTCTCAGATTTTTCTAAAGTGCTTAATATTGTACTTTCTTGCAGTTTGTTTTAAAAAAAAGCTACCACAGTTTTTATACGTCACGTATATCTTATTTTGTGCCCGATGGCATTCAGAAAAAAAAATCCCATTTAAATATGTGATTGTTGCTTTTTAATGTGTATTTAATGTGATTCTTTTACAAAAGCAGAAATTTGGAAAGATTATCAACTACAAAGTCTTTTGTATTTCTTTATTTTAACTGGATAGAAGAAAAGCGGCCCTTTGATTTTGAGTTCTTTGCTCAGCTGCTTGAAAAGGTCTTGGCTGATGAGGAAAAAAAAAAGCAAAAGACAGTTAAAAACCAGAAACCAAAAGAAAAGAGGCCGTCAAGGACTCGGAAGAAACCAAAAGGTATTTCAAAAGAATCTTTGAGATACTGAAGCAACATTGCTCTATGATGGTATTATATCACTAACAAACTAAAAATCGTATACAAGATCTCTTCCTTCTCTGTTCTGAACAGGACAAGAGAATTCTGGCTTCATAGCATAATTCTTTTTTAGATGTAGTTTGCTTATGTGTGGGGTGGTGATAATTGTTAACAACTGATCTCTTGAGGGATATTTTCTGCAGGCCACACTAGGATTATTGCCCCTCCAGTGTATGAAGCACTGGACTACTAAAAGGGTTATTTTAATAGTTAATAAATATCTTTGTGTTGCTGGTGAACTCACTTTTTAGCCTCTTTGGGCCAAAACATTATTTTTGGCACACTATTTAAATTCTCATTTAAATTTTAACTTTATTTTATGGTGGTGTTTCTCCATTAGCTGCATTTTGTCTCCTAAGCTCTGTTACACTAAATCTATGCTGAAGCTTTTCTTTTTAATCAGTGACCGACTTATCATGGACCTGCTTATATGTCTAACAGTGTGTCAGCACCGATTTCTGTATTGACAAGTTGTTGCTTTAGAGATTCATGACTCCTAATTTGAGATTCATTTGAGATTCATGACACCTAATACTTTAGCAGCCTTATTAATCAGGAACTATGCTGTCTCAATAGAGAAAGCTGCCAGTTCAGAAGCTGCTAGTGATCAAGATAATTCTCAGAAAGACAGAATTTCTGATGTAGAAACAGAAGCAGATGCTGTGATGGCAGAAAAGGAGAATGAAGAATCTTTGGGTGTTTCTGAACAGACAGAAGAACAGGCTACATTAGAGCCAGTATCAGCAAAAAAGAAAAGAAAAAGGAGGAGAAAAGATGATCCTGAACAGGAAGCGGAGAGTCTTCCAGAACAGTCGTCAGCAGAAAAGGCTATTGAAAGCAAATCCTTTAAGAAAGGTAAGAAACAAAAACGTTCACTGCCCACTTGTAAATGTTCAAATACAAAGTCTTTACGTGAAGACATTGTGGTCCTAAAAACGAAAATTGGAGTTGTTTTGGTACTGATCTACCTGGAAAGATACGGAACTGTGCCCTACAGGAATTCAACTTTCATACTAAATCTAAATGTTATGTTTTATTTTAGCTGAGAACAGTTCTCTTATGTAGCTTCCACCAAGGTTTCCCTTATTTTCTATTGAATCTTGCTTTAGCTGGTGAGAACTGGAATCTTGCGCTGTTACCCCGAATGTCCAAATTGATTTAATTCCTGTTTATTAGCAGGAGAAAGTTCAGTATATGATACAAATAGTCCTACCTTGGGAGAAGTACTGGATGATATTGCTGAAGAAAAGCAAGATCAGACTCCTGTCGTAGAGGAGGAGAGATCAGAGTCCTGTTTACCAGTGGATGATATAACCAAAAGTGATCTCAATTTTTACAGGTATTTTTCTTCAACAGAAAGCTGAGGCAATAATAATAACAAATTCTAAAAAATAAAGTTTTTTTTATTGAATTTGTTGATTCTTACCATCATGTTAATTGTTGTAGATGGGCAGGAGTTTCAGTATCTCTGGTCAGTGACTGTGTATCATGCAGTGGTTTCGTCGTTTCATTTCAGTTTACACCCTCAATGTATTCTCTGCCCTGATGCTGTCTTTGTAACTCGGTTTACATCAATATTAAAATCCCATCAAAATTACTTTTTTCTTGTGGAGGCAAGGGAGGAGGGGATTGCTTAAAGATTGGCTTATCCTAAGCCTTAACTTAAAACTCTTAACTGTAACCGCTACTATTTCTCTCAAAAGAGTGCTTGGTAGTGTTGCTTGGAGCTTATTAATAAGTTATTTTATTGGAGAGAATGTGAATATTTGTGTGTTAGAATTTTTTTTTTTTTTTTTTTAGCATATGAAAGTGGTGAATCTAAAAACTTACTGTGAAGCTGTCTGTAATGCTTCAGAGTTTTGCAATTGAGTGATCTATATGCTTATATTGTAACTGTTTACTGTTTTCATACAGTTTTCTTGAAACATTTATGTTTCATCCCTCACAGGAAGTTTATGGAAGAACATTAATTCTTGTCTTTGAACTCAATGTAGATTGTTATGGAAGATCAGGGAAATTATTTTGAGTACGGTAACGTCTGTTTATAAGCCTTTATTTAGCCTAGAATATGCAGATAGTATTTTTTATTATTCTTGTAACGGTATTGCAAAAGCACAGAAGTGGTTTTAAAGTCCATATTGTGGGGGATATCACTAAAAGGTATGGGTGTTTTAGAGAACCTGACAAACATCCAATCTATTAAATTTGCAAACTGCTGTAAATCTAAATTTTTTACTGGTCAACTTAATCTGTAAACAATATTAGTTTTTTCTTCACATTTTCACATGCTTTTATTGATTTCAGCTTTCAGGATGGCAATGGTAGTGTGCTAGAGAGAGAATCTGCTAAACCGAGAATGCTAGATACTGGAGATCAAATACCGCAGGCAAGCCAGCTCTCAAAGTTCCAACTTCCAAAGAGTAAAAACAAGGAAAGACAATTGGAAGAAACTGTGGAAGCTAAGGTATTTTTATTTTTTAAAGTAATTCTATCTTCTTAATGTCTTCGTGTTTACTCTTTCCAGTGTTTATGTAAATTAAAGCAGCCTTTTGATGTTTTATAATGCTTTTACCATTTGTTGCACAAAAAGCAAAAAACCTGAGACCGCAACAGAATTTAAATTCTGTCAAGTTAGTTGGTTTTAATGTTTTTTTTTTGTTTATTTAGATTTTGTTACACTAAGCTTATTCAGAGAGCATAATGCTCATATTTGCCTTATCTCATAGATAGTTTAAACATTTAATCACTCAAAATTGAAGCAGTATAATATTAGAAAATGAAGCACTGTAATAACAAAAATGAAATTTGGTATGCTACTTGAAGCAAATTTCTGCTATCTGGCACGTACCAGTGCGATGCTGACAGCTGATGTGGGTAGGAAGAATATAGGACTCTGTGTTGCCTGAAAATGTAGGCCTCCTTATCTCTAGCTGTCAGGAGGGGTTTCCGGAGAAATACAGTGAAATAGAGCAAAATTGAATGACTTTTCCTTGAATGACTTGACCTTAACCAGTGCTAGTGGCTTAGGAACTTCTTGAGATTGCCTCTAGCTTCTTTCATAGCTGTTGTTGGACCTTTTATCCATCAATTTGTCTAACTGATGTTTTGAATCTATTTGTACTTCTGTTATCAACCTGTGTCATATGCTCTAGGTGTATCTGCTAGAGCAGGGAGGCTGAACTAGATGACCTCTAGAGGTCTTTTCCAACCCTAAAGATTCTGTAATACTACAACTGAGAGTTTCTTATTTTATGCACTGCATGGAAAACTATATTCTTCAGCTTATTTTAAGCCTGATGCCTAATAGTTTAATGTAATATTACTCCCATTATGATGTTCCCAGTCATCTTCTCCAGGCTTTTCTTGTTTATGTGGCTATTTTATCCAGCAGTAGTTTTTCTTGTGTTTCCTAAGATGGAAAAAATGATCTTATGGGTAAAGCTTGATGTGCATTAGATTCTGTTTCCTAAGATAGAAAATTGACTGCTTAATAGAAAGTAGAAAATAGAAATTAACTACTTAATATCTTCAAAAATACTAAGTGCTTGTAGTAGGAAGTGTTAGAACAATACATTCTCCTGATACTAGTTGATGTAATATTCATAAGAAATAATGAACTGAACAGGACAATCTGCCATATACATCAGCAGAACATAGTGAAGCAGCTGAGCTTTCAAACTATTTCATTATGACTGTTTGAAATAAAAAGGTCCTAAAACTTTCCAAACTTGATAATTTCAAAAATAACTATTTGGTTGCAGTTCTTTTGGTCTCCTATGGTTATTTTAATTTAAAACTTATGGAACACAGCTACTGTCTTGCAGAGCTGAAGTAATAAACATTTGTTTTCTTACTTAGAACAAAGATGTATGTGACTCATGTAAACCAGATGAAAAGGAGAGTGCCTCAGATGGTGATGTGCAGACTGAAATAATGTGAGTAGAATTATTTTACCTTGCATTAGTACTTGAGCTAAGTGTGCATTTATTTATTTTGGATACAAACTCCGTTTAATCATACTAGGATTAGATGGTAGAGCATGATGACTTTTCTTCCTTATTCAAGAAGGACTTTAGGTAGAAATTTTTATTTGAGGAGTGATGCCTTTAACCAAAGCTTAGGATATTACCTGGGAATGAGGAGGAAGTCTTAACTAAGCTTAGGAAACTTAGTCCTTGAACGATCAGTGGCAACAAGAGAGATTTTGTTTGGGAATGTCAGTTACGAGAGTTGGCTTAAAATTGGACCCTGTTGATTTCTTTGCAACCAGCAGGTGTCTGTCAGAGCTCGTTACCTGCACAGTTGTAATGTTTAATGTATCCACATGTATGGACATTTTTGCTCTTTGGAATTTAATATTAGAGTCTAGGTTTAGACACGCCTCTCTGGAAAATACTCCATCTCTGACTGTTCTCCTTCACAAAGTTAATATTTGTTACTGTTTCTTACAGTGATGTAGTAGTGTTCAATTCTCTGTATATTATCAGAGACTTAAAAGTCATAATATGATTCTTTAAACATAGTTTAGAGAGATTTTTCTAGTTTCAGTTAGCAGCACTTCTAAAAGTGGAAGTTTCARTAAAGGAAGGGGAATGAGAAATGGTGGGTCACTTCCGTGGTAAAGATTGCTACAATTTTATTTGCCCTCTACTAGGAAGTAGATAACGTGGTAGTTTCCAAACTGAAGATTATCAGTAATCTTGCTTACTACTTTATTGACACTGGTAAAAAGTGTTGGAAACTTAGGAAACTCTATTGCAATTCTTAAGAATGCAGAGATACATTAAGTGCTTCTCATTTTTCAAAAATATTTGGGTTGTTGGCAGAGGGACAGAGTAAGAGAACAGCTGATTATAGTTTTCTGAACTGGATAGCCCTGAAAGGGAAGGGACAGGGAAGGGAGACATGAAATTCTGTATGTGAACTAAATTTGTTGTACTTTAGAAGAACTTTCTAGTGTTTTAAGTTTTAATTTTTGTTGAAATCAGTTGGCCTGTTTTCAGTAGCTTCAATTCTGAATCCTCAGGGGAAAAAAGGTGTTCCTATGTTGCAGCAYTTCTTTCTGGTATTTTAAAGTTGGATTCCATTGAAAGCCAGTAAAGATCTTGAGTTTTACTTGAGACTGTGTCCCTTAAATAATCTAGTAAACGGTCAAAACTGTGTCTTTATTACTTATTCAGTCCGTGTTGCTCTTTAAGTACATCTTGGACCATATGAAACATTTATATTATAATAGAAAAAAATAATTCCCTCTTTTTATCTCTTAAGGGAAACTGAAAAGCCAGCGCTCAAAGGGTGCTTTCAAASACATAAGCCAAGTATAGCACAATCATCTGGAAGAAGAGAAGCAGCAACCCAAGAAAAAGTGGAGGCTGAGAATTCTTCTGCAAAGCTTGTGAATGAAGTTGAAAAGGTCAGAAGAAGAATGTTTAATGTGCTGTTAATATTGTATCCATTTTGATCAGTACAGATCCTGTGGACCAACTGCAGTCTAATATGGATTCTGAGGACTGTCTTTGATACATCTGTGCATTTGTCCAAAAATATTTCTTGTCTTAATTTCAGTGCACTTTGGAAGACACTAGAAACAATAAAAATGACATCACAGAAGTGGAGAATATAGATTTGGGAACAAAATCCAAGTAAGTATTAATATGGCTCTTCCAATCTACTGGTTTTAACTTACAACTTTGACTAAAATTGTTTGTTCTGTTTAGTGCTGTTATACAGATATCTTTATGCAGTACTAGTTGGAAAGATTTGTGTTCATCTTCATCTGACTTCAGCATTTTCTTAGATGGTATCAAATGGCACTATTGTAGAGATGCTTCTTTCTTGGAAAATTGAAGGAAGTGTTATTTTATAGTGAGTGGAATTTGGAGAAATTTGGGGAAAATAACAATAGCTGAACATTAATATAAGGGCAAACAAAACTAGGCTTTACAAGGAATGTACGTCTATGACTTTTGCCCACCCTCTTTCCTGACTAATGGCTCAGCTTTCAATGCTTGCAAAAGCAGCTATGGCATGTAGTCTACTTAAGTTCCTTGTTTGTGATATTTTAAGATTCTTCAGAGAAGAAGATGACAAAAAAAAAAAAATCTATTATTAAGAAGATAAATGTACTTTCCACAATGTAACATAAAACACATTCTATACTTGCAATAAGAACCTTGCATAAGTGGGTGCAAATCTTTCTCAAGTCAACTAAATATAAGATTAATATCCAGTAAAGAAAGTCCTGCAAGTCATTGAGTACTATGTAAGCTTGATATTAGAGAATAAATAAGCATGTTGTAAATCCTTTGCTAATCTCTTGTGCAGAGAACCTGAAAAAACTGTAATTTCAAAGACAGTAGTTAGAGGATGTCGACAGCGTTTTAAGCCAAACATTACAAGAGCACCTGGAAAGAAAGAAGAACTTGGAAGAGATTCAGAAAAAGATAAAATCTTTCATCCAGAGGCTCAGGGAGAAACTGAAAAGGTATTTAATTGAATTCAATAATTGAAAATACGTTCAGTTTAGAAACAAAAAACACCCTGGTAACAGGATTAGTGGTAACACTATTTTTTTTTCATCTGAATATAATCAGAAATCACCTGCTTAATCTTTAGTGACAGTGAGATATTGCTTAGAGGATTCAGCTAAGCTGGGAGTTTTTCACACATATCATAGATGTCAATAGTATCTTATGTTCTGCAGCAAATACAAGCTTGTGTGTTTGATCTAGATTTTAGTACACCTTTTCTGACTGATAGATAAATTTACCCTGTGAATCTTCTGTGTCTGTCTTAGTGTCATCCTCTTTCATATCCTATTTTGGGCAGTTACCTGGCCTGTTAGGTAATCCTGTACTTGATATATGTGAAAGAGTTAATGTATTAACATTCTATTTGTGCTCAGATTACTGACCAAACTAATATGTGTGATACTACCAGTGGAGAATCTGCAGGAAATCATGATAAACCCTTGGAGACCATGTCTCAGTAAGTATGTGAAAAATGAGAAGCTGGGCTGCTCTCTTAGGTATTTGCTATCCCTTTCACTTCTGATAGTATTATACAGAATGGTAGTTATAGAACTTCCTTGAGAAATAACTTTTGGAGGGGAGGCAGGGCATGGATTAAATGAGACTTCAAACCTGCTAAATGAAAAAAAGTAAAATTTTCCACTACTGAAATTATGTATTTCAGTATTAAAACTAATTGAGAAGGCTTTTTTAAAAAATAATAATAGGAATAAATGTTTGTTCTTAAAGCATAATTAAGTGTCAGATGCGTGGGATAAGGGAGAAAAAAATGTGTGGGCAGTTTAGTGCATATGTTAACTAAGAAACGTTTCCTGTTTTTTCTTCAGTGGAGAAATGGTAGTTTGTAGTGGGAATGCTCTGAGGAGTGTATTTCACAGGAAAGGCTCTAAGATATATTCTTGTTTTTTTTAAAGGTGTATAGGTGAAGAGGATGGAGGGTGGCAAACTGGGGTTTGATTTGGTGGAAAATATTTTAGCTGTTGCTGCTTTCTTGAGCTGTGCTATATAACTTGGTGCTTAGAGTGAATAGGCATAGAAACTACTGATTTTAATAATATGCTGCTGACATTTCATCTTAGTAAGATTATGGATGAAGTTAACTATATAGTCCCAAAATGTTTGTAACTTAACCCTTTGGATCCTTCATTAACTTAAGTTCATGTGCCTCCAAGGCAGATAGGAAAATGAGAAGAGCTGTTATGGGTCAGAGGTCTGTCTAGAGGCAGATAGAAACATGAGAAGAACCTGTGATGGGATGAGAGAAGATCCATATGAGTTGGTGTCCAGTCCCCTATTCGGAAAGAGAATCAGGGCAAACAAATGTTAACATCTCAAATAGTCTTTCAGCCTCCAGTAGATAAACTTCTGCCTTCTAAGCTAGCAGTGAACAGCTCAGTTCTAAATAAGTGAACGTTAGAGTAGAAAAGGAATGGGGAGAATATGGCTTCTGTGCAACCCCTCCAACTTTCAGACATCTTATGTACTTAGGAATCATTTTTTCATTTTGTTTTGTTTTTCCCAGGTGCAGTGAAACTGTTGGTTTACAAGAGGGCAGCAAACAAACTGTGCTGAAACCAGCACTGCTAAAGAGAGGTCGAATGCCAAGACCAAAACCTAATATAGGAAGAATAGCTGCAAGGCGTGAAGTCCAAACACAGAAAAAAGATCCTGAAGAGGAAAAAGCAGAATGTAGAGAGGTGGAAAAGGGTGTGACTCACCCTAGGAGTGAAAAAAATGACTCATGCCGCAAAGATGTGAGTTTTCTGCTCCTGAGCAGTTGGAGGTGTTTGCAGTTGAAAGTATGCATTTAGACTTGCTTTCCGCTGCGCCCCCGCCCCCTRCTCCTTACCCGATCCCCAAGTAGATGCCTTAGTAACAAAGATCTAGCACATACCACATTGTTCTTTCAAAATTGTCTGAAATGTCATAGGATTTCCTAATGCTTACATTTAGATTCTGTTCTTCGTGGAGAGAGATTGCATCTCACTTCTCTGTTGTGTTATGGGTGATATCAGATTTGGAGAGGGAAGTGGAGAACAGAAAGGACATTCTTGGAAAAGAAGCCATATGAAGTAGTATACAAAAAATAACAAATTTGAATTTTTGTTTTAAATTAATCTAGTGATGTTAGTTAGCAGAGGAAGTAAGATCTTTTTGAGCATTTTTATAGAAGTACTCTACCTCCCATTTTTTTCCCTCTGCTCTTTTAAGAGAGGTTGAGCGTTTCTTTCATAGAGTGAAATATATATTCCTTTTAGGATGTGGATTCTGAAGATGCTCAGCCATGCATTGGGATGTTAGAAGAGGATGGGTCTGCAGAGAAGATGGACACAATACATGCAAGCCAGTGTTCCCCTAGAAAGTCCTCAGAAGCTGAAAGCTGTGAGTGTGAAAAGGAATCTTCATCTGTCTTGAGTGATGCTTCTGTTTCTAATACAGAGTAAGTTCATTTCTTAAATAGAGGCATAATTTTATGTGTGTGTGTGTATTTATGTGTGTGAGGGGGTGTGTGTATATATATATATATATATATATATGTATGTATGTATTTCCAGGTATTTTGCATTTAACTCCAGCAACTAAAACTGTTATAGATATAAACACATCATAGATATACAACTTATTTTTAATTGAGATTTTACTAGAATAAAAAACACCTATGGAAGCGCTAAACTTATCTAGTTGGGCATGTAATACTGAGAGCAATTTTAAAATAAAGGTTTTGTTTTTTTTTTTCTTGATGGTCAGTTCCTGTATGCTCATGGAAACAGGAACGTTCTTTTAGGGCTAGCGTAACATGCGTGTTAGTCCTAAAAATACACTCCTGTGTGTTTATGTAGATCTCCAAGTATTGGATTTTGTTTTCCTTCTAACCTGTCATTTTAAAGACCTGGCTTATAAATCTCCTGTGTGATGTGATTGAATATAAAGTGAATTTGTAAAACTCTTGTTGTGAATGAAAGTTGCAGTTCTGAAATTGTGAATTTTTTACTTGTCTTCGACCATTTATAAGATGTTTTTCATTACCTTAATTACTTCTCTAAGAAAACTAGGAATTTTTTGTTTGACCCATGTTGGAGAGAATTGCATACAAGTATATCATGTATGACGTAGAGAATCCCTGTTATCCCTGCCTCTGATTGTACTTTTATTTTTTTTCTGTTGTAGGACATCTGATCCTCAGAAGCAAGAGGAGAAAACAGCTGTTTCATCAGCTCAGCTATTGAGGAGTCCATGCCAGAGACTGAAGCCAAACTTGGGAAAGATAACTGCAGGAAAGAATGTGCTGGGTGTAAATAAAGGTGTATCCCAGACTGATATCCATCAGGAAGAAAGTGTGAGGCAATGTGACGATGAAAGTCGTGTCCTTTCTGATGTAAGGCTTTTTTCCCCTTCTGTCATTCTAGCTAAGCCATTGGATTTGTGGAATTGAAGAGAATAGTCCATTATTCTTTTTGGAAACACAAGTTAACCTTTCTTGAAATTTTTTTTTCTTCTAAAGAGAAACTCCCCTTCCAATTAATTGTGTATGAGGAATAATGACTTAAATTCATTGTATATATTGTTACGTATCAAGGTCTTTCTGACCTGAGGTGAGCTTTTTAGAGATGACGGTGAAGAAAGAAAAGTGCTAATAAAGATAACAAGGAATAAATCTGAATACCAAACAGTTTATTTTAAAAGAAACAAGTGTATGTTTTTCTTGAAAAGCCTGGAAGTTGTTAATAAGCAGTTATTTTCTTGCAGAAATATGTTATTATGATTTATACTGAATTTCATTAACATCATGTGTCCTTTATGATTTGAATTAGCATCATGACTTTTTTCATGGTTTTTATTTTTTTAGAAAACAGAAAAATATGAGGACCTACAGTCATTAAAGTCTTTGGGAAAGGAAAATTCTCTTGACTCTCAGGAAGCTTCTGGAAGGCCAATTAATCAGTCACCAGAGATGTTTTTAAGATCAGAAGACGGTGAACTTAAGTCTCGTCCACCTAGACATAATGAAAAAGAGATATTAGCTACTGATGCGAGGTAGAACCATTTCTGTTTCTTGACTATAACAATGAAGACATGTTAAAAGCAACCCTTGTTGTCAGTGGATTTCTAACTGCCAAAGAAAATCGAATAAAAATATCGAACGAGATGTCAGTTCTTATAACTTCAGCATGAGTTTTACTGAAATTTCAGTTATTTCTATGCTGTGTATCTAATGAGCGTTCAGGTTTTTAGCAGTTGTTTTGTCAGAATTGGCTTCGTCGTATGTGACACTAGACATGTTCATTTTAAGCAGAACAATGTTAGTTTGCTTTTCAGTGAAACAATATGGAAGTTGCTATTGTTTTACAGTGATAAGCAGATGATAAGATAATGCTCCCAGTGAGTGAATTAATTCTGTTGTTAGGCCTTTTGGATGAGTGCTCTACATATCTTGAGGAAACAAAGATTTCGGTTTGGGAAAGATTGGGAGAACTATATTTTTACCTGTTTCTTTTAAAAATTCAGAGATGTGTCTTATAGGAAAGTCTTATTGGCCTCTGTGGTGGTTTTTTAATATGAAGCTTCTGTGTTAAATTTCACATTTTTCTATCTTTTTGACTTAGGCTTGACAGCAAAAATACTACTCAAGAAGAAAGCAAACCAAATCCTCTTCAACCTGCCCAGTTAGTAAGAGCACGATTCCAGAGACACCAACCAAACTTAAGGAAAACTATGGGGAGGAAGGAGTTACAAACAGAAAGAAATGAGCAGGGTAAAAAATCTCAAGCAGACCAACTGGTTTTGCAAAAGGATGAATTAGCCAACGTGATGTCTGTTGTTGTAAGTCTAATGAATAATCTTTTCGCCTCAAAAAAAGCTTTTAAGTTGCGTATTCTCTTTTATGAAAATATATTAGAACACTTAAGAAGGACTTCTTGAAGGTGAAATGCAAGGTTGTATGGAACCCCACCAAACATCTGCTGTGTTTAGATAATGCAGATGTGTGAAATGAATTCTGCACCAGTATTACTCATAGCTTTTGGAAGATGAGGTTGTGATTTGGGATAGATTACATGATAGAAAAGGATTATTTACACTTGGGAAATTCTGTAAGAAAAATATACTTCATATTTATTGGTATAAAAATGAGCAAAAAGCTCATTTCATCTTTCTTTATTGATTAATACAACATGAAGTATCAAGAAAAGCCAGAGCTATTTTTATGCAAGAATTAAGGTTTGACTAACTTCACCATTACACCATCTGACTGTATATTCTTTGACTCAATTTACCTATGTCATTTACCTACCTTGTGTGTCCCACAGACACTTTACCAGGCATGGTAATAGGTTTAAAAATAGATATAAAAAGAGTCATTGTAGTAGTACTACTGCATTACTGACACTACACATGCTGGACAAATGTGCAGAACCACTGCAGCGTACAGAGGTCTCACGCTCCTCTGCATTTGTCTCTATAGCTGTCTTGTACCTGGAGTGCTGAGGGGTGTCTTTGAGTGGTGCTTGTGTAGAACCAGTGTGCTAAATACAGAAGTAAAGCTAATAATCCTTCCTGAGGTTKTTTTGTGACAGCAGGGTGTGTCTGTGCAGGGCTCCAAGGTGTCCAAATTTCAAAGGTTTTCCAAAGCCTTTGCAAAGGCCTCAGGACCTAGCGCTCCACACAATACAAAGTTGATGGAGTGATAAATAGAAAAGTGTTCTCCATAATGCTGCAGTTCYTACTGCAGTAGTGAAGAGGCTAATGGCAGGCCAGGACTGAAGAAAAGCTTACATCTCAATGTGCCTTTCAGTTGATTTATGTGCTCAGGTAGGTGACTTGATAAAACAGCATGATTTTTTTAAAAAAAAAAAAAAATTAATTATTTATTTTTTACACTGGGAAATTAACACTGAGATCTGTAGTTTGTGCTTGCTTTTTTAATAAAACAAATTTCTGTTTTAGAAATTTGATTCTTTTTTTCTATGCTGCAAGGCATAACACTTATATTTTGCTGCAAATTAAAGGGTGAAAATGAAACTATTGTGCAGGAAGCTGATGTGTTGAGCACTGAGGAACAGGCACAGCAAGAAGAGCCTCAGGTGCCCCATAGTTCTGGCAATGCATTGTGTAAACAAAGCAGGTGAGGCTGGAATCTTGCAAAATCTTGGTTTTGCTTTTTTTTTAACCTACTGTTATTGATACTTYCTGCAAAATGTCAATTCTTTTGTTCCTTTTATTCTGTTTGTCTTTAAGACTTAGATTTCAGTCCCTCCTGACACCTTCTTGCCGTATTTGATTTTAGTTGAACTACTTATCTGGTACAGTCTTTCTCTGTTTGGGCTCATAGATCTTTTGATATAGGTAGTTATATATATATATATTTTTTTTTTTTTTAATGCAAAGCATAATGGTTTATCAGAGTTTCTAATAATTTTGTATAAGTGTTGATTCAGAATTTAATGTGTGCAGAAGTGTTTTCTTCAAAGTCAAGTGACTTTTGTTTTGAATGCCCTAGTGCTGAGAAATCCATTTCTGCAGAAGGCAAGCTGGTTGCCCCCAAACCAGCACAACTCTTAAGGAATCGATTTCAGAGGGCTAGACCAAACCTAGGAAGAGCAAATAGCAAGCAAGAATCTGCAGTGCCTCAAAAACCTGCTGCTGCAATTGAAGAAGCAGAAAAAGGAGAAAGTCTCCATCTCGTAGAGGAATCCAAGGAACCTCTTTCCTCAAAAGTGAGAATTCTTTCCAGATCTCTCTGTGCTTACTGATACTAGTCTCTGCATCAGCTGCTTTTGTGAAGTGTCTAAATAAGCTGCTTTCAATCCATAAACTATTTTTTGACTGATGAGAATTATATTCTTGCTGGGATTCTTGCACCCTAGTATGATGTCTTTTAAAATGTCTTTCAATATCTTCCTACATTTGTTGTTACTGTTGAAACTGAAGACTCATCCTGTTCTTCACTTAAATGTTTCAGTTATGTGCATGATAATTAATAGTTATGTGCATAGCATATTTCTGTTGCTGGATTTCTTATGAAAACATTGGTGGGTAGTCACAAAGGAATATCTCTAAAGGACAGAGGAACAGTGCCATAAACTACTAGAAAAGTTTGGAGCAAAGTTTTATTTCAAATTATTATCTAGGTTGTAATTTACAATGCTTTATTTTATTGTTATATTGTGTAATCTGTTTTATTGTGCGCTAATGTGTTCTTGTTCTCTAAATTTAAGGATGACATGAAAGTACTGTTGTCTATGGAGAATTTGGCGAAGCATGACAGTCCAGAAACAAATAAAAGAAGTAAGAATTCAGAAATATGTTCTTCCCTTGAAAAATCGCCGCTAGTTTCTCAGAAGAGAGAACAAGAAGATCCTCTGTCTAGAGAGGCTATAGAAAGCGTTCAGGATACCACAGAGAGGTAAGGTTCCCTGTTGACAAACTAAAATAAGCTCTTAATAAACCTTTATGGAGTTATCCAGTTAATTTTCTTATAGCACTTGCTTTTTGAGATACATCTGCTGTAAGCACCACCTGCCATGAGGTCACTAGATGGCATCCTCACAGAATTTTAAGTGTATTTTAAATGGAATCACAGAATTTCTCAAGACTGCTTCCTGCTTCAGAAGTGGATATTTTGCAGTAAGAGCAAGCAGTCCAGAGTTGAGCTGTTTGAATCTTTTGATAATACACTCCTAAGGAACAGGGGCCTATGGATTTGGACCCTGAACGAAGAAAAACCTCACTTTGTATTACTCTGTCTAGAGCAGTTCTCAATGAGCTTTTTGTTTGAAATGTATTCCCAGCCTTCTCACTTTTCCTGTCTATCAGGAAAAACTTATGCAATGATTTAGTGAAGGATTTAGTGGCTTTTTCTGTATGTGTTATGTGAGGCAAATTGTGCCATTCACTTTTACAGTTTTGGACTGTGTTATAAACTAACTTTTGCATAATTTTAATGTCGAGCAGACTATAATAAAATTATTTTACTTTTCTCTAAAATTCTCTTCTAGCTCCTTTCTGTCTATGAATTTCTGTTTGGGATCTCACAGTCTGTGTTGCTGTCATATCCCAGAGTTTTTGTGCGAAGGTTAAAATGCCTTACATTACTGAGCCTTCCTGGCTTCTGTAATGGGGAAACTTCCTCAATATTGAATTTAAATGTCCAAGATATCAATGATCTTATGGATATGAATGTGTTTGAAGAGAAGTGTGAATTTCATCTTGTTTAAGAACAGTACCTTGAGCACTGGAATTGGGAAAATGCTTCTGTGACTGCTTAATTTTGGGGACCTGTGATGGTGTAGCTGAGATTTTCAGCTGTCGCTAACTTTGTTGTTTCAATGCTTGTCCAAAAGCAAACTGAAAGGTCCATTACTGAAGAAAAATAAATTATCTCCTTTTTGTATTGCTCTTTTCCTTCTAGTAGCAAGCAGAGTTCGATAAATGAGTTTAAAAAAAAAAAAGAGGGGCGGTGGGGGAGGCAGAAAACCAGTTTCAATACCTGCATGGATGTACTAAATATTTGTGAGTCAGGCTTCTACAGTCTATTTAATAGTGCCTGAACACTGGAGTTAAATATCTTAATATTTTTTAGGTCCAGTGATAAATTAAGTTCTGGAGAAGAAAGTAAATCAAGTGACACAAGAACAGTGCATCAAATGAGGGACCCTCTGTGGAAGCCAAGGTCAAACCTAAAAATTCTTACTAGAAAGAGAGATCATTCTGAAGAAGCTGGATGCAGAAATGAAGATGACACTGAGATTAGAAATGCAGGAGAGTGTTTGATGTCAGAAAAGACAGATGTATCAATGGTAAGTGCTAAATGTTAATTTGGGCTAGTTTATAATTTAAATCTTGTGCTTAGCTTTGAACTCATGCAGAAACACAGTATGTGGATGTTAATGATTGAAGTGGGTTTTTTTTAAACTTTTTTACTTCACCACTGGCAATGATGCTGAATAAATCTACTCAGGGTCTCAGAACTTGGGTCTAGTTAATATTTACCCTTTCTAAGTCTTTTACAATTTACATGGCCAGAGGTCTTCGTTAGCATAAATGCATGCTAATCTTTTTACAAAGAAAAAATATCATGTGAGCTGTGTGTTAATTAGGGAGCTGCCTTCATTTTCCCTGTTTATCAAAGCTGTCAAATACTTCGTAAAATCTGTATACTTACAGACACTTACGGTTATTGATACATATACCTGTTCAGTGCTGTTGACACTTTCTTCTTAAATTCCCTTGGCAGACCTGAGCTGACCCAGACTGCTTTCTTCTGTCACTAGTTATGGTATCTGAATGAAGTTGTTTCTTATTTTCCAAGTGGATCACTAGAAATTTCTAGCTACTGTATTATTTTTCCAAGTGCCCATAGCTGATGGTACTACACTTGCTGATACGTTTTCAAAAATTACGTGTTTTGAATAGAATTGTGTATTGTGTTCAAATGAAAGTTTTATCTCCATCCCAGGCAAGTGTTTTGTGAGGAGAGCTCTGTAGGAACTTTGTCAAAGCAAACATTGTAGGTGAGCAAAATTTTGTCACTACAAGTCCTGCGGAAGAAAACAACTTTGAAAAGAACCTCCAATTTTGTTCTTTAAATCGTTTGTCACTAAAACCACTTAAAGTATGTTTGGTAATATGGTAATAATTGTTCCATCTGTTCAGCAAAACTCCAGTTCCTTAGTGGCAGCTGCATCCTGCTCAGAGGCCTCAAGAAAATGTCATTTTATAGACTCTGAGGAAGCATCTTGTAAAAGAATCAGACAAGAAAGTAAATTCCAGTCTCCAGAGATCTCATCAGAGAGTGAAAGTCAAGGAGATGATTCTCAGCCTTCTGCTTCTCAGGAGAAAATGTCAAGGTAAAACAAATGCTGACTTTTAAGCTCAACTGGTTTGGATTTGTTTTTTAAATTTAACTTTCAGCCATAGTTAAACTGTGTGTAGCACATACAGGATGTAATTCCTTGCATCTCACACATTCTAGGTACACTTAGGTATCCCTATGCCTTCTACTTTTTCTGTACTGTCATCAAGCCAACACAGTCAGCACCGTCTCCCACTTGTCCTACCTTTTGTTCCACTCGGTATCACAGCAGAGCTCTGGGCCACCGCAGAGTTTTGATTTTAAGTGTGAGGGCCTTTGGGTACTCAGGATGGAGCCTAAGGCACTGTGGTAATATTCTAAATGAAAACTCTGTTGGCTGCCTCTGCTACTGTGTTTTCTTCATGCCATCTTCCCAGGATGCAGCTTTTCTGGGGATAAGGGGGAGCAAGGACTCTCTTTTGGTATCCAGAGTGTTCATCCTCCTCACTTTGAGGAGACTGATAGTAACTAGTTGATTCTTCAAAAAATTGCTGTTGAGAAACATGGAGAGGTATTTATTGACTAATGATCCTCTTAGTGTAATCTCAGTAAAAAAGAACTGGAAGTGTTCCTCTGATTATAAAAAGCATGCTATTTCCAAGTCTCTCAAAGTGAGAAATCTACCTTTTCCAGTAAAAGATTTCTGCATCCTGTAAAGGGCACTGTTTTTACAGCTTTTCAACAATTGCTGATTAATATGCAGTCAGCATTCTGTACATATGTGAAATAATTGTGATTACTGCTAATTAAGTAGTGTTTGGATACATTTTTCCCTATCTTTTGTTAGAAAGTGACGTATTAGTGATCCTTTCTGTTTGGTGAGTTTGTCGATTTTTGGGTGCTTCTTTTTTTGTAGAATCTTATGTTTCATTGTCTTCAAACATACTCTGTTCTGTGCTTCAGAAGGCAATCCAGAAGATCATCTGAGCGGATAGCTTCAAAATGCATAGTGGAGCTAAGAACTACTTCTTCCTCTGCCTCTGAGTGCGAGACTGATCACAGTGAAAAAGGAAATCAAAAGCAAAAAGCCAAGCTGAATACTAAAGGCAAAAGTCTGAAACCTGTTCATAGAAAGAAATCTGATAAAGAGCACAGAAATCCGAAGACAACGTTGGTGACTCTCCGGGCTTCACAGGAGGAGGATGAGGAGGATGAGGCTGATGATTTTGAGCCCGATGATGAAGATCAGTGTTTTGCACCAGAGGAAGTAAACAAAGCTCCCGTGTTTGTTCCTCTAGGCCTTCGGTCTCCAAAACCTGTTCCTGTTCAGATAGAGGAGACCGTGGAGGAGGTATGATGCTGCTGTGGCATGCATGTGTACTTCAGTTCTGATTTTTATTTTTCAAAACACCTGCTTTTCTTAGAATTGCATCTCTGGGTGTATTTGAACAAAATGCTCCACTAATCTAAGGTCTAGCTCATGTTATGAACTATAAAGCCCTGCAGGGTGTTCACTGACTAATGTACTGGGCTGGATGGAGACACAGGCTGCTGTGTTTACTGCATGGTTTGAGGCATGGGTAGAGGTGGAACAACTGGAGCACTTTAAACTTTACCTTTGAATGTAAGAARTGAGGGAGAAATTTCATGCATAAAGATGAAATGTGTGTGTTCTCCCTCTTCTCCCTCGCACGTGAATCACTTCCCAGTCAAGAAACTTTATCTGCCTTAGAGTTTTATATAGCACGGTATGCTGTGTGCAAGTGAAAAAGAACAACTAGCTCTAGGTAAAATAGCAAGAGAATTGAAAGCTCAGCCAAACCATGGAGGGAATCTCAAGAACAATAACAGAAAGAAAATTTATTGCAGGGAGAGCTCTGCTGATTCTCTTCATCCTGAAGATTTGGAATATGTTAAGTGTGGGGATGATGTTCAAATTACTTGGTTTAACACAGGAGCCATCAGGGTAAGGGATGTGATTAGATACCAGAGAACTCATCTGTCAGACTTAAGGTCAGTGCAAAGTACCTGTAAAAATGCAATCTTTTGAAAACAAGCAGTTTGGGTTTTTTCATAAGATATCACTGGCAGTAGTGCAGCCTTTCTGTCAAATTCCAAGTCCCTGAGTTTCTGAAATGTGAAGTGACCAAAGTTCTCAATGGAAAAATAGTATTGAAGAGAAAAATAATACAGGCAAAACTTTTATGTAAAATTCCTCTGCCTACATAGATACTATATTTATATGCTTTGTGTGTGTGTACATGTATATAAATATATTTTCAGGTGTGTATGTATACACAAACAAAAATTCATAATATACAGATAAAATTGTTACATACATACATACATGATATGTAGATACTCTGTATGTGTACATTTTCATAAACTTGGCTTGGAAGGTTAAACTTTTTTTCCTGAAGACTTAAAAAGTAGAAGAAGTGAGAAAACAATCTTTTTTAGGAGAATAGCCAACAGGAAAGATAYCAGTCAAAAAGCATGGTTTGATAGAGTAATAAGCAACTAGAAATAAGGTCTTTTGGTTGTCTGCTTCCAACTACAATCCTTCCTGTATCTTCTTCCTTCTCGGATCACATGGTATGTACTATTAGGAGATCCTGTAAGTGTATACATGCTCTAAAACTTGTATTCATCAGATTTTCTTTTGAGGCTAGTGAACTGAAATAGTTTTTTTTATTATATTATTTACAGCTGGAAATACCTGCAAATGTCCCAGATGTGCTTACTGATGTTGAAAGTCTGTCTCACATGTTTGTCAAGGCAGTGATGCAGAGGGAGGAAATTGTGAACACCTCACAAGCTGTAAGAATGTCTCTGTGTCTATCTTCAGAGCTGTTGCAAAATTCAATGACCAGTGTCAGTTTAATATACCTGCTCATAACGCTATAGCTTAATAGTTTACTGAATGTCCCCCTTGTATCTGTGGGAGACAGATAAAGGAAAACTGTATAAATAAAATTGTTAAAATATAAAATACTGTATTAAAACTAGAGTAGTCTATGTGCGGAGAATTTACTWGTGAACACTGTGTTAAAATAGCAGATTCACTTTATATAAAAGTGTTTGTTTTTTTTTTTTTCCTCCTTTTTTCTATTTAAGGAAGCAAACATTCCTGAAAATCCAGAGGAGAACAAAGGTAGATATGAAGTAATCTTGTGCATGCCTTGTTCATTGCCTTATGATCTATATGAGGTATACTTGATAGAAGTTTAGAAGTTTATATATCTTAACAGAGCTCCATTCATGAGATTTGTGTTGTGTCATGTTTTGGAGGAGGCTTAAAACATTCTTTCCTTACTGTTCTCTGTTGATTTGGCATTGCAGGACCGTTTCTCACAGTAAAATGTACCTTGGCCGTGTCCCTTGTATCAGTTTCATGTATTTAGTTGTGTGAGGAGAAGAGGAAACTTTGCAGGTGTTTAAAGCATTCACTTGATGTGTGAGCAGAGCAAAGAGAGGGTAGATTCTTAGCTTTGTCATTGCCTTTTTTGTGGTCTCTGACTATAATATCTTAAAGATATTATAAGATTAAGATAACATGTTGAGAGTGGTTATAGTCTTCTGGAAGACTTTGATTACACTCATCTTCTTTTCCATTCATGGGAATAATGATGTTGCTTAATTTTTCTACAATAATTTGGATTTATTGGATGAGAATAGCTATCTGTCTGCAAGTATCTCGATCAACAAAAGGCAATAATTTAAAATTATATACACTTCGTTGTACTGATGATATTGAATGCATTTGGGATGTGGATAAGTGAATTTAGTGTTATATGTATTTGTAATTTTTAACCTGTGTGTGCACAATTTTGTAGGAATTAATGATGGAAGCACCGAAGCTGCCATGACTTTACTTGCAATGGGTGATCCAACGTTCCAGTTAAAAATAAACACTGAAGGTATGACTTAAAGTATGGGACAAAGCCTTCCTTGTGCTTCATGGATTTGCCTAAGAGGAGTGGAACAGTGGCTGCTGCTTTCTGGTCTTTAAACTTAAAATAGTGGGGTTTGTTGTTTTGTTTGATTTTTCTCCATTCTCTTCCCTTTAATTGAAATTTACTGATTTTTCTGGTTTTTAATCTAGCTTTTGACTGACCGTTTTGATTAGAATTTAGAATTGGCTTTCATGGGGCATTATTAATCTCTGCCTCCTTACTACCAAAAACAATGACCTTAAGACTGCATTTAGCTAGGATTTGCGTCTTCGGAGACAGCAGATTTTTTTCAAATGAGGTTTGAAGCTGATCATCTACGAACAGCTTTATGCAGTTACAAAGCCTTAGTCTTTTTAATTATACTTTTCTATTTTGTTTATTCCAAACAGAACAGATACAGATGTTACCTGCTCAAGATAGTTTACACGTGGCTGCTAACCTTGCAAACTGTGTTTATTCTGGACATAGTGTAGTTTCTTGTCGTCATTTAGTTTCTTCACCTACTTCTAACATCGACCTGTCCCCTTCTGAGGATGGAAGCAACATGAATCTAGAGCAGCAAACCACTGGCACAAAAACAGGTGGCAAAGAGTATTTTGAGAAAAACGCTACAGAGACCAGGTTATATTTCTACCTTAATTACTTTGGAGAGGGAGATCCTCTGACACTGCTTACCTTTACGGGCTTTTTTCTGGCATGTTTCTTGAATTTTAGGTGTCTTGCTTTAGTGAAAGTTTCTTAGCTTCTGTAACTTGCTGTATAATCTGGAAAAGCCCTCTTGAATTTTCCTTGCAAGTTTTATGAGAAGTTGACATGTAATTTGGGGAAATTTGGCAAGAAAGAGAGGAGAATTAGAACTTTGTTCGTATGGATTATTGCTATGTTGCTAGGCTTGTTTTCTGAGAGTACTAAATAACTAGTATATTAAACGACCAATTGTGTCAAGGCAAACTACTTAAACTGACTGCTGCTGTGGGCTCTGATTAGAGCACATGAGTGTAATGGAACTGTTTGAGTTCTATCTTCCCCCTCCCCTCTAATTTTGCTTTTAAAATATCAGCAAAATTTGGAAGAGCTTGCTGGAACACCTCTTTAGAAATATCAGGGCCGCTGCTTAAACAGTGTAATCAGATTATACTTTTCTGAAAAATTGTGATTAAAGATCTTCTGCTGTGAGTTTTATGGCTTTTTCATTGCATTATTAACTAGAATTTCCGATTTAACCTCTATTCCATGTCTCCTATCTGCTATCTGTGCAGCCATTTTTGCTGAAATTACTAATTTAATCACACTGCTAACTGTCAAAATCAAGAATTATATTGAGGATATTCTCCTTTTTACCTTCAGTGATTGCTCCTTGCCTGTGGGTAGCAGTATAAGACCAACGTGCGATAGACTCCTGATGCCTGAGCCAGACTTTGGAGTATTGAAGTCAAATGAGAACATTATTCAGCATCCTGTTAATGCAAATGTACTTGTGGGAGAACTAGAGCAAGTTCAAGATGGTAAGACTATCTTTTATGTTAGAGTTTTGAAAGTGGTTTCTGGTAATAAATTCACATTTGTTTATGAAATAAAGCTAAATGAAAATCAACTGAACTTTCTGTTCGTGTCCACAGATGATGGATCACAATTGAAAAAACATTTATGGTAGAACTTTATACATAAATATGCAAACATAAAATTTGGTGTAAAATTAAATGAAATTTGCCTAGAGCCATTCTGTGCAGGTCTTAAATTACCTGGAAAGTAACTTGCCTAAGTTACTTGAATGACCAAGATAGAATAATGCAGTAAACATCTTTCATTAATATCTTTCTCTTCTGTATATATCTCTGCATATATACATAATACGTCTATGTTTTTATACATAGAAATAATATTTAAAGTGTGTGTGTGTGTAATAATATATTATTTCTGAATCTTTAGAGGCCACAGTTCTGAAGGGTACTGCAGAAATACAGGAGGTAGAACTAGAACAGATCAGACCAGCTTCAGGTGATTCTTTGGATCTTCATGATTTTCCAGTTGAAAGCACTCAACTTGTCAAGCAAATAGACATAACGGAGAGGTATGAAGAAATCATCAGTTTACATTGATTGTACTCTTAATGTTTCTTAGAATGTACAGCTGAAGCACCTGTGGTGAAGTGTGAATTGGCTTTGGTGGAAATTGTATGCTTGTAGCTGTGTATTAATGCATACAGATTTACAGTATAGATTATTTTTAATGGTTTAAACTTTCTTGCATGTTGTCATACAACTTTTAGAAGTAAAACATTAGCTTGTGTTCGGCTTAATTGTTTGGCTTGGTTGTTTTGACTTCTATAAATACATCAGCATCAAGAGGAAGACTAGCGAAATTGTTAGTGTGCTGCTGAATGGGAAGGGTGCCTTGGTGACACAAGGTGTGCAGGTTGTGGAGAAGGCAGAGTTACTAAATGCCTTCTTTGCCTCAGTCTTCACTGCTAAGGCTGGTCCCCATGAACTGCAGAGGCCAGATAGAAGGGAGATAACAGAGAGAGATGAGATATTTCCGCTCATTGAGGAGGACTGGGTTAGGGATTATTTAGGCAAACTGGAYGCCCATAAATCTATGGGTCCGGATGGGATGCACCTGAGRGTGCTGAGAGAACTGCCGGGGGTTATTGCTGAACCGCTCTTCATCATCTTTGAGAGGTCATGGAGAGCGAAGGAGGTACTGGAAGACTGGAATAGAGCCAACATCACTCCAGTCTTCAAAAAGGGCAAGACAGTAGAGCCAGGAAACTACAGGTCCATCAGCCTCACCTCCATCCCTGGAAAGGTGAGGGAGTAGCTCATCCTAGAGACCCTCCATAGGCGTATCAAGGAAGAGAAGAGTGATCAGGAAGAAAGAGAAGAGTGATCAGGAGTAGTCAGCATGGATTCACTAAGGGGAAGTGGTGTTTGTCGAACCTGATAGCCTTCTATGATGAGGTGACTGGCTGGATGGATGATGGGAAAGCCGTTGGTGTTGTCAACCTTGAAAGCCTTGGTGAAGTCAACACAGTCTCCCACAACATCCTCATAGGAAAGCTCTGGAAGTGTGGATTGAATGTTAGGACAGTGAGGTGGATTGAGGACTGACTGGATGGCGGAGCCCAGAGGGTCGTGATGAACAGGGCCGAGTCTAGATCGAGGCCTGTGTCCATTGGTGTCCCCCAGGGATCAGTGCTGGGCCCAGTGCTGTTCWACTTGTTCATCAACAACTTGGATGAGGGCACAGAGTGCACCCTGAGCAAGTTCACTGATGACACCAAATTGGGTAGAGTGGCTGACACTCCAGAGGRCTGTGTTGCCATCCAGAGGGACCTGGACAAGTTGGAGAGAGTTGGGCAGAGAGGAACCTGATGAGGTTCAACAAGGATGATTGCAGGGTCCCGCACTTGGGAAGGAATAACCTCAGGCACCAGGACAGATTAGGGACTGACCTGCTGGAAAGCAGCTCCGCAGAGAGGGATCTGGGAGTTCTGGTTGACGACAAGTTGGCCATGAGGTAGCAATGTGCCCTCGTGCCCAAGAGGCCAGTGGGAGCCTGGCCTGCATCAGGAGGAGTGTTGCCAGTAGGTCAAGGGAGGGGATCTTGCCCCTCTGCTCAGCCCTAGTGAGGCTGCACCTGGAGTGCTGGGTGCAGTTCTGAGCTCCCCAGTACAGGAGGGACGTGGAGCTGCTAGAGRGGGTTCAGAGACGATTGACCAAGATGATCAAGAGACTGGAGCACCTACCATATGAGGAGAGGTTAAATGAGCTGGGCCTGTTTAGTGTAGAGAAGAGAAGGATGAGAGGGGATCTAATCAATGTGTATAAATACCTGAGGTATGATTGTAGGGATGAAGGGGCTAAACAGTTTTCCATAATGGCTGATGACATGACAGAGGCAGTGGTTTTAGACTGAGGCATAGGAGGTTTCATCTCTGGGTGAGGACGAACTTCTTTCCTGTGAGTGACGGAGCTCTGGAACAGACTTCCCAGAGAGGTGGAGTCTCCTTCTCTGGAGATCTTCCAAACCCACCTGGATGCCACCCTGTGCCACATGCTGGAGGGGTCCCTTCTGGAACAGGGGGCTTGGACTAGATGATCTCTAGAGGTCCCTTTCAACCCTAAAGATTCTGTGATTCTGTGTGTTTGCTATTTCATTTCTTCGTAATCATCTTGTTATTTAATTGTCTCTGGTAAAGCTGCATCTGAAAGGAAATGGTAAGGATGTATTCACAGAGAAACCAAGCATCTCTTCAAAAATGAATTCTCTGTAACTATGTAAGCTTAATATTAAATAATACTTACACAGGATTTATTGCATGTCCCAGGATGATACGCTCAGTTTCATGTTAACATTTTTTATCTTTCAGAACAGAAAAAGAGATGAGAAACACTTGCAGAAGTTTCAGGGAATTACAGGCTCTAACTGTATCACCGAAACTTAGGACTTCGGAAGTGGGACAAGAGCTTTATCCAAATCGAAGTTGTGTGGATGGACTTCCTGAGCGCGATCCTACCACTGCTGAGCACAGTCTGTGTACAGTTAATTTGACTCGGGTAAAGAACTAAATTTTACTGTGGTCTAGGGGTGCCCAGTTTCTGAAACTCTGAATAAGAAGAGGTTCTCAGTGCAAATTTGTTCACTCACCCATTTTACAGACCTGGTACTTCAGCTGGTGAATCATAGTTCTCTTTTTTGTTTAGGCATAGKTAATCGTTCAGGTGAACTCTGTCCTCTTGAGCCATGATTTATAGTATTACAGGGCTTAAAGCAGTATACGCAAACAAAACTGGATGTGTTTTAAGAGACTTCTGATAAAAAGTTATTTATTTGATCCAACCTTCTACAGTTATGTTTTCTTAAAATTTCCCTACCATCTTTACATTTTCATAATAAACATTTTTTGCTTTGCTTTAAACAAACTTTGCTTTCTTCACAACAAATCTTAGCCAAACTAGATTTTAAATCTCATATTAGAAGTCCCTAGTATATAACAATATATCCCTCTGGAAGATAAATTTAAAAAAAAAAGATGTAGCTGTTAAGTGCATTCTCGTCTGAAAATGGCATTTTTGGTATCCAAGAGTCATAAAATTTTAACCCTTTTACCTCTGTTTATTTCTCTTCCATCCTTACTCTGCCTTTTCTTTCTTATTTCAAAACTAAGAACTTTAACATATCTTGTCTGTCTATGATGATACCTACATTTCCATTCCTGTCCATTKCTCTGCAATGGCTTGTGTATCCCTGCGCTAGTATGGATGAGAAGTGTCTTCTGTCCTTATGAGAAATAGGTTCATTTTCCTGCAGGTTTTGTAGTGTTGCCTGAGGTCAGTGTCAGCACACTAATGGGGGTAGCTTGTTTTTCACTTGATGCAATCTGCTGATGTGTCAAGGCTAATCTCTATTGTAAAACAAGATACAAGAATGATGAATTAGCTGGAAACAGGACTGGCCGTCAATGTGAAAGGAGACAACTTTAAATTTATTTATTTACTTATTTATTTTTTAAGCAATGTGATGCATCATGAAAGGGATAAGATTGATCCAAGCAAAGCTTGTAGTTTTTCTTCTGGCACTCGGTGTTTTTTGTAATAGTTGGGGGAATTCGTGCTCTTAGCACTACTGAGCAATTTATTGGGTGAGTCAGCTCTGACAGAGCTGTGCTCAAGGAAGCATTTTTTTTTCCTTTTTGTAACAAACCATCAATAGAGACAATGAGCTGCATATAAATAATATACAAGTACTGTGCAAGTGTTTCCTGTCAGGTTGGTATCCTTTAAACTATAGTGGCCAGAAGTAAAAGGTGACCAGTTGCAGGGATGATGATACTAGATTTTCTGGCCTTTCAAAATTTGTTACATTTTGTTTCTTTCTTGTTTTCTAGAACTACTTCTCAGATCTTCTAATATGTTTTATTGCAAATGTTTTATTTCTAGAACGAAGGATGTATTCAGGATTTTCAACAGCAACGTACAAGCAGCACAAAAGAGAGTTCAGGTATAACGTGGTAATATTCAAAATTAAAAAAATCTGACGTGTATATTTTGTAATCACACAAAGATGAATGAAAAATCAATGTTTTCATTGATAAAATTTAAAACAGTCTACCTCACTAACAAAAATAATGATCCACGGTGAAATGCCACAGTGATTCTCATCACTAGCCTCTTTAATTGCCACAAGCCAGACTCGATAGGTTTTTTGATAGGTACCTCAAGTTCAAAGATTAGTGGAAAGAAATTTGTGCCTCTTCTGTCCCAGCTGTGAGCTCCTGCTACTTACACTCTGAGCTAGAGGCTCTAACAAATTTGTCAGAAATGGAAAGTGGAGTGGCAGTGAGAAAGAATCCATATAGTTTTCCATAGGCTTAGTGAGCTATAGTGCCTAATGGAAGTGTCCAGTGGGTGCCAGTTACTGCAGCTGCTTGAGTAGGAAGGTAGGACTGTGTTAGTATGGAGTAAGAAAAAAGGAGAAGCAGAGAAGAAAATGGGAGAAAGAAACCAAATCTTCCTTTTCAGGTATAACAAGACAGGAAAGCAGTTCCTTATTGATTGAAAGTGATGAAAGGTACTAAGACATAAAACAAGTTAAAAAGGAAGTGTCTCGGAACCGATATTTGACTAGTGGGAAAATAATTTTGCCAGAAGCTCAGAATACTTGCTTTAAAAAAAGGGAGGGAGGAGGAGGTGGGAAGGGCAATTTTCCTGCCAAATGTACAACTTCTGAGGATGCATGAAAGGCAGGGCTGGTATTTCCTCTAGATTGCCTGTTGTTATGCTCAGTTGTTGCAAGGGTCTTAGGAGAGAGCTTCTTAAATCATCTTTAGATAAAGAACCAGAGCGAGTTGAGGTTAGAATAACAGCTTTAAATCAGCGAAAGAATAGAGCTCTTCTAGTTAACTGAGCAGCAGTATTGCTTTTTGTCCTTTGAAAAGAACTTTAGAAGCATTTTCTTTCTAAATTAATTCTAAAAGATGGTGATTGGCTGTTATCTGTTGATATCTGCTTGTTGGTAAATTATGTATACTACTCATTTATGAAATTAATGACTATGCTTTTCTGTTGGTTCTCTTCTGCAAATCAGCAGTAAGGGGAAAAGGACCTTGGGATTATTGACCAAACGAGAATCCTCTATCACTTTGAAGTGCTTCTTAACCGCTGGCAATATTCATGAGAGGGCCATTTGGCCACTGTTACACAAGCGTAATTAAACTGCAAGTTCTTGAATGCTAGGGGAAAAAAAAAAAGAAGGCTCTATTCCTACTAGGCATTCTTATTCTTCAGTTTGAATGACAATTGGGACTCCATAAGGTCTCAGTGGGTAGTGATTGGTACCTCCTTGAAGAAGAATGGAAGCAGATTTTCTCCAGGATGTTCCCAGGCCCACTTTTCCTTGAAAAATGAGCACCTAGCTTCTAGTTCCTGTAGGTAGTGTGGGCATAAGAAAGAAGCCAATGTCATTTTACAGCTTGAATAATGGGCTTTTTTTGTTTGTTTATTTTCCTGAAAAATTACAGTTGTGAATGATAATCAAAGTAGATGTCCAGAGGAAGAACAGACATTCATTTTAACATTGGTGGAAATCCCCACTGACTCGAGGGAATATGATCATGCATCTGCTTTGCTGGAACAGACTTCAGAACCATTGCTACCAGCCCCCATACTTATCAGCCCAGTCAGTGCAAGTGGAACAAGCATGACTGAAGTGGAAGGGTAAATTGATTTAGTTTTCAGCATCCTATGGGAAACATTTTTTTGTGAAACTTGGATTATTCTTTAAGAAATTTTACAGTATAAACTTGGGCACACTAAAGCTTCCTAGAAGAAGAAATTGAAAAAAAAAAATATTGTAATGGACAGGGCAGAGACTTAAAAAGCAAATTGAAGTTAGATTTGAGAAAGACCTTGTTGGTTTAATACTGTAGTATTTTAGTTAGCTCAGTTAATAGATTTTAGTTAGCCAAAATAATTAGATCTGAGTATAAGTTGGAAAAAAAATTCTCTCAAGATATCAACAAGATGATGCTTCTTGATGATGCATTTAAGGTTGAGCATTGGCATTAAGAAAGAGTATCACCAAACATCTGTGCCTAATTGTCAAACAGAAATCTTTTACAAGGTAAACTTTGGTTTGTTTTACCATCACAATAATGTATTTATATATAAACAGCATTGGATCCTTGACAACTGCAGTTGATGAGCTTGCTGCATCTTTAGATAGCAAGATGGAAACCAAACAACTACAGAATACTCCAAGAGAGCCCATTCCAAAACTGGTGCAGACAGCTCAAAAAAGGTCAGCTGCTGAGCTTGAGGAAGATGACTTTCCTCCTGCCAAGAAAACCCTATCTACTTCAGCAGAAGATGACTGGGAAAGCACTTCTAAGGTGAGAAAATATTTGGGGAATTTTTTTTTTTGTTGAACAGATGAACAGCATGTAATGGAGTACTTTGTTCCTTACTTAAAAATACCATGTCTGCTTTGAAAGTTGAAATCTACAGATTGCTTATTTAGAACATAACAATTTTGGGACTGTTGATCTTGTGGGGGTCAGAATTGTAGGCTCACAGGTTTGGAGGTTTTGGTTTGTGTTTTTTAAATTTTAATTATTTTTTTTATTAGGCTTCCCAATTGACACKCTGGTGATCTGTCCATTTGACTGGTTCCTTTAGCTTCCTGACAGCGATGTCACAGGAGGGGGAGCTCTAGGTACATCCTGGATGATGGGCAGACTGTGTAGATCCTCTTGAGTGGTACTGTGGTTCCCAGTGGAACCTCTTACAGGATGAAATTGTTAGATATGCTACTACCATGTAACAGTCGTTAGTCTAACACAAGCTGCAAATACAAACTGGCCGGCCTGTTTCCAGCTYCCTCTGCTTTCGAATGGGATCAATCTCACAGGATTGATTGTAATTTATTGTTTTGCAAGTAGACTGAGTAGTGTATCTTGTGAGGGAATGGACAGTAATTCCCCAGCATTACTGAGAGAGCTTCTGTAGACAGGATTGGATAAAACATTGTTCTTCCATTTATAAATTGTCATCTGCTTGTCTTGAGTCATCTGTCATGGAAACACTTTGATAATCTGCTCGGGAAATGACTTAAATAATGACAACACTCTACCAAAGAGGTTTTCTTTTGTATCACTCCTGTTCTTAGAACTGTGTGTGTGCGCACGCACAGTTGTCTTTTGACAACTTCCACTATCTCTTGAATGGTAAGAGGAATAACTTTTTTTTTTTTTAATGCAGGATTGTTCAACTAAATCTGTAGATTCTCCAAGGAGAACTGCTGGTAGGTGAATTCAAACTTGTAGAAATAAAGTGTAATGTGTATAAATGCATAGTATATCACAGTTTCTTTTTTTTTTGCTAACTATTTGCACTATTTGCACTTAAGATGTTCCTAGGAAAAAGTAGGAACTTCTTTATCCAACTTCTGTATCCATCTTTAAGATAAATATTTAATATGATCTAGGAAGAAAATTTGGGGCTCAATACTGTATTTTCTTACATAAAGAAAAATGCATGTGTATGTGTATGTATATATATATGTATATATACATTTTTGTATAGAGTTATGAACTAAAGATATTAACTGTTTTTAACCACAGCATATCAAAATGTTAGCTATTTTATTTCATATTTGTCTTTTGAAAATATCTACACACTGGAGTTTTATGAAACCTTACCTGCTTTTGAAGGTAGTGGGTAACCAGTAGCCTTGACCATATGATCTTCAGTGATATGAATCTGTGAAGGTTTTGGAGAACTATTTTTTTGGTCCTTACTTTAAAGAGGAATTGTGGAAGCTTAACCACCCAGGTGACGGGATTAAGCTCTGTGGTGTGTTGTAAAGGGATGCCAGGCTCTAAAACTGCACATCTTTGAGATTTCAGTGTCTTCAAAAGCAAACCTTGAAGTTTAAACTCTTAGTTATGCTTCCAAAAAAAAAAAAAAAATCAAAAAAACCCCCAAACCCTTGCTTGTCATCCACCCCATCGTCAACACCAAAAAAAAATCCCCCACACACCCCTGCACAAACTGGACAAATGGACAAAAACTCTGCCCCTCTCCTGTAATGATGTAAGTCATTTTAATGTGTCTTACGGACCAGCATGTTATTACTTGAGGATATACAACAGAAATTCTTGAATTACTCTCCTCTTGAAAAAACAGGAGCTTCTGTAAAGACAGAGGTTCTTACCTCTGCATTTGTGTCCGAGTCCAAGTCACTGCCAGTTGGAAGAAGCCAATCTGAGACTTTGCAGAATTCAGGGGCAGCATCACCTGGGAATTCAACATCCAGACAGGACGAGGAAGTGATATCTAGGCTAACCTTTGAGAGAAAAGCCGAAATAAGTGAGTCAAGCAAACCGGTGGATGTGCACGAATCTGCACAGCTGRAACACACTGGGAGCATAKCTGCAGCTTCCAAAGCTCCGTTACTCAGGTATTTATGGAATAAGTGCTTGTCAGCCTTTTCTGTTGGAGACCTTGTTTCCATATTGGGTTTTTGATGTCTCTCTTTCCACTTAGTATTGCAAGAAGGACAGTATCCTTGTTTGCCACCTACACAGATGAGAATTATAGTGTCTATCTTCAGCAATTTAGAAAAGATGGAAGTGTCTGGTTTGGAAATTTGAAATATTTTAGTCATTAAATGAGCAGATTGAGCAGGGGACACTGCTAATCTRTATTATGTTTATTTAGGCACTGACAGATGCTTTTTGTGAGGCAGACACTCATTGGCTATGATACRCATTTAGGATAAGTGTGCTCCTTAGCTCAATTTAATACTATAATATATGTATGCCTGTCCACTTGTTTTGATTTTTGTCTTTCTGTCAGTAAGATCTGTTATTGGTATAGTACTGAGTATACTAGATTTTTAGGACTAACTAAAGATTTATCATTTCCATAAAGGAGTTAGAATCTTGACAGCTCAGAGAATCTCTTTTATCTTTCTGTCTGTCTATTTGGATGTATTTTTTAAAATTTGCCTATTTCCCTTCCCTCTATTTTTTTTTTTTTTTGAATTCTTGCTCTCTGTTGCTGTTGTGTTCACTGATTTCAATTGTGGTGCTCCCAAGCTGTCCTGATCTGTTTTCATCCTCCTTTTTCATTATTCTAACAAAATTGTATTATTTATGCCTGGAATCATTTGTAATAATGCACAAACACTGATAGTCCTTGCTTCAGTGTACTTCCGAGGTTATAAACTCCTTGATACTGTCTGCACCACTGTTACAAGTGCGACCACTTTCCAGTTTCTGTGCATAATGTAACACATACCCTGTTGCGAAGCTGGATACTGTCAATGAACGGAAAGCTGCAGCAAAAAAATTTTTTTCTTGTGTCTAGGATGATTTTGTTTGGTTCCGTCCTTGAATGAAGAAACCTTTTCCATTAGTTACAAGAAGGAAGCTGTTTTTAGGTCTTTCCCAAGGAATATGTTCCTTGCACTTGGAATTTTTTTCTGAAGACTCAGGGATCTTCTTACAGGCTCTGTCTTCATAGCAAGTAGTAGATTCTTTTTGTCAGGGTTGGAGACTGTAGAGAGCTTCTGTAACTCTTCAAAAAACTTGTGCTAGAATATTCTGTAATACAGAAGTTTTCCTCAAAATAAGAAAATATTTGGGGCTTGTATTCGTATTCATTTTGTGATTTTTATTTATTTTATTTTGCATTTGAGATATTTGCTGCTTGTTGTATAATGAATCAATCTCCTATAACACTATTTATTTATTTTGTGGATGTCCTTAGGTCATTCTGACTGTATCTATTTTGAACAGGGGTGGTCGAAAACCATTGGGATTTTTATCTTTAATTTGCAAAAAAAGTAGTTCTGAATCTGCAGAAGATGCCAAAGGGAACAGAGGGAAGGTCCAGAAGCCTCGGATAGTGACCCCAAAGCGAAGTCTAAAAAAACCTACCGTGTCCAGTGAGGCTGGTAGGGAATCCTGTTTGCTTCCATCTACGAGCACCTCCTCACCTGCGGAGCGTGAGAATATGGCTGCTGATGCTGCAGTTGAGGTATGTGTGCATTGTGAATGTCCTCCCATCCTGAGATGCAAAGAACAGCAGAGTCATCTCCTTAGTGGGGGTGGTTAGGTGGTTAGGTGGTTAGGTTAGTTGAGAGCAGTAACCTTGACCTGTACGTGTCTAGGAAACCTAAAATGTAGTTGCTTTTTCTGTTCATGTGTATTTATTTATGTTGGGTTTCCGTGACAGCTGTGTGGGGCATTTTTCTGTTGTTTTAGCAGAAATTGCACACGCTTYCAGCTTTTATCCAAGACTTGTGTAGTGCTGTTAGGACTTTTGATATCAGCACTTATGTGCATGGGTCCAAGATTGGTATCATGTGAAGTTATGTGTCTTGGAATTAATTGGTAGTAGTGATTCTTTTGCTTAAACTGATTCACGCCAATTCAGTGAATGGAGGATGATTATTCACACGTATGGCTTATCCCAAAATATTAAGCAGTTTTCCCTAGGGAAGTATTCCTCAATAAAGAAGAGGGGAGCAATCTACTGTTTTTCAGTAATCTGAAGTCTGAAGTTTGTATCTGAACTTCTTATCTAAATGGAAGTTCAATTTTGTGTCTGTATTAAAAATGCAAATAGATTAAGCATAATGTACTTTTATATTTCTTTATGTAAAAATATATGAAAACAAGATTTTGAATATATAACTATATATAAAGATACAATGCATAAGCACAAACAGGTAAGACTGTTAAGAGCAACCTGTTGTTTTTCTTACAGATTCTTGCTAACAAGCAACCTGAAAAGCCATCCCTTCAAGCTAAAGATCAAGAAAGGGAAGAAGCACCAACCAGGATCTCTGAGTATTTCTTCAGTGACATCTTTATGGAAGTGGATGATTCAGAATAGCAAAATGGCTTTATAAAACCCTGGATCCAAAAGTGCAATCCAACAGCAAAACAGTATTTAGAAAAGTTCCTATTTGTTCTACCAAATTAAGTTATAACAATATATTAAGTTATGAGAGACTTACTATCAGCCAAGCTGTTTAAAGCTTTRGTAAAGATAAAATTCTCTCTGAAGGGACCTGGAACTTTTTGAAATGTTGACATAACCTATACAACTACACTGATGTCACTGGACCAGAGCAGCTGGCTTAGGTTTGACTTGTTCAGATGCTGCTAGTGGGCGCATGATTATCTTCCAGAAAAGTGCAATGAAGAAATGCTTATTTTTGTGACAGTATCCCTTTGAATTGTAATGCTGAAGCTTGTGATACAGATTTTCCAATCAGATTTTCCTGATTTCTCCTTCTTAGAAGGAGAAATGGACTTTTTATATATAATCTCTGTAGAGCAAGAAGGAAATTCTGCAAGTATGGTCTAGTAAATACATAGTTATGTTTAGCATTGCCACCAATTTCTACCAGCCACTCCAAATTATGTATTTTTGTAGTAAAGAAGTCACTCGTAAATGGAAAGAGCCTAACTTGAAAAGCCTAATGATTCTAACTCAAAAATGTGTAGAGAGAAACATGGAAAATACATATTTAATTTATTAAAAGATGCTGTACTGAGTTAATCTCTCCAACTATCCTGTTAGAGGGGGAGGAAGAGATTAACATTTCCCAATCTAAATGCTAATTTCCTTCTGAATTAGGTACACTGAAAACAAGGGGCTGAATGCTGCTTCTGTTCCTTGGTGTTATATGTAGGTGCATATGTCCCTACTGACTTTCAAAGAGTTCCTCTTCTGTGAAATAGCACAAACAGAGCTGTGGTTAGTGCTGTACTACAAAATGAGGATGCTTTAAGGATTTACTGCTATGAAGCAGTTAAATGTGACTAGTTTTTTATATATTTCACAAGCATCTGCACTGTAACTTCCTATAAAATTTTGGTATAGCATTAGATTTTAGTCTAACTTTTCACTTGCATAGTAAGAAGATTGCCTTGCTGAGATAATAAAGTCCATGCAGTCTAAAGTCAGGTGGCCATTGAAAAATTGAAAATACATTCTTAATCTCTTTATTGCCTGAAGTATGTAATTGTAAGAAGTTGTTTTTTTTTTTCCTGTTGCTTACCACTAGCAGATTTTTGTTTTCTTTTTTTGCAATCTGAGAAACTCATGTTTCGAGTTGTATTGTTAAGGCTCTCCAGAAATCCATCCTTGCAAAAGTAGCAATTATTTTCATATCTACATGGAAATATTTGAAGCTTGAGAATGCTTGCCTATTCAGAAATTATTGGCAGGGCTTCTAAAGAAGCCTCTAAAATTTTGTCAGTAAGGAGAAAATTCATTGAAATGCTTCTGTAAATTAGTACGTTAGGAGGTTTGTCAGCCAAATGTCATAAGCAGCTGTATTTCTGGAGATAATGAAAAAGGGACTAAAACTCCCAGAATAAAGTAAATTACTTGAAAAGTATACTGTCAAAAAAAAAAACCAAAAACCAACAATCTCTGTTGAGACAGTATCTTGTGTTCTGCCTATTCCATTAACTTGAAATGTTTATCTAAATATCATCTTACTGTAAACATTAAGAAATAGATTAATGTATACATAACTCTCTTTATATTGTATGTCTCGTAGGTACCATTGCATATATGTAAGTGTTTATTTCCTGTTACATGTGGCATGTTGAAGTCACTTGCACTGATGTATGAAAATTTGAGGGGGGGCAGAAGGCTACAAAGAAATATACCCTAAGTACCTTCTTAGTTGATAGCCATTTTGCATTTAGTTGCATACATTTTAGCTTTAGCACTGAAATTACATGGCAAAAATAAGCATTATTTCGTAACTAAGATTTAAGGTGCCTTATCTGTCCTGGTAATTGGGGCTGCCCTTCTTGCTCCCCTGTCCCCAGCAGCGAACCATGTGCACTTTGTTATAGGATACTCTTGTTTTTAAAAACAAAACATAAAAAGGAATAGAGATGAAACAACTTGTGTTCTGTTCGGATACGGAAACTGTATAATGGTGAACAATGTAAGAATTGTGAAATCTCCATGCTTAGTGGTTTATTGTTTTTTTATTACGAAGATACGGCACAGGACTGCTTCGCTTAGCGTTGTCTGGCGCATGTATAATCACATATAGGCTTTCTGTTTCAAAGAAAGCAGTCATCTTCTGTATGTAAATTATGTGAATAAATTATTTTATAGTAGCTGCTGTTCCACTTCTTTGAACACCTGGGCCAGGTTTTTAATCCTGGACGTACGTCAGTTAACAGAAAGCTTTCCTTGAGACGGAAGGGCTTAGGCTTTGACGGCGGAGCGCAGTGCTGCAATGCAGGATGGATGGCGATAACCAACAAATAGCCTTAAACACAAAAATGGAAGTGTGAGTTTAACTTATTTACATGCAGGTACTCTGATATTAATTATTACTGTTCTGTAAAAGCAAGGAAATGGGGGAATAACAGGAAAGAGCAGAAACAAAAACTTAGAAGGGGGTGGGAGTCTCCCCTCTTATCCTCATCTAGTGCGGCAGAGGAGTGGGAGGGCGCGCCTCGTGTCCCTTTATGCACACATGTACACATATGTACACATATATGTATGCATGGCGGTGGCGCTGCGGCCCTGCCGCTCCCCGGGCGCCCATTGGCCGCGGCGCGGGGAGTGGCGGCGGCGGCGGGGCCCGGCGCGGCGCGGCGCTG
>PTEX01000123.1:145526-180823 GCA_003342815.1 Eudromia elegans
GGCGCCGCGGGCGCGGGGGGAGCGAGCGCGGCCCGCGGGGCCCGGCTCGTCCCGGGGCGGAGCGGCAGCGGCGGCTCCGGGATTAAAAAAACCCAAATCGCGTTTATTTTGTGTGTGCGGGTTGAGCTGACACGCACATGCGTTTCACAAACTGTAAACAACCAGTAATTAACTACTTAGCTAGACCCTTGTYCAAGGACTTCCCCTTGGACTTACCTTTAGACTTCCAAAGGAACACGGAGCATGGTTAATTTGTGTAGAACGTAGTTTTTTACTTAATGTTGAAGTGCTTGGGCAGAACTTTCCGAGGGGATGTCAAGACAGGACAAATCTGCCAAACTGTGCTAGACAAGTCCACTTGCTTGCATGCATCTGGTACGTCATCGAAGCTRTCGCGTAGCTTAGTATTTGTTAGAAGTGTCTGTAGTTTGTAGGGCCCTGCGGACGTACGTAATGCTTCACGGACACGCGGATGGCTGAGGGCCCGGCTGGGAAGCGCGTAGCCGTCCGAAACACGTGACATGCGGGGCATAACAGTGCAAACACAGGGCTGCGTCGGGGCGGAGGAAGGTCGCGCCTTCTCCCGCTCCTGTTTGCCCTTCTAGCTGAGAATTCCGCCGCGCGCCGCGGCCCAAGTGGTGTGCAAGTGCCCAAGTGGTTCTGGAAGATTCAGCAGGAGCTGCGTAAGGACTCCAGGCCTCAGCGYGCGCGGCCGTTTCGTTCCCGAGCAGAAACTCACTGAACCTGTGCAATAACCRTTCCTTGCCTTTTGGATTTGCTTTGTGGTTCCTAGAAACTCTTGTAACAGCAGCAGATTTTTACAGAAATTACTGWTGTAAAGGCTTTTCAGTTGTTCAATTTCCAGTTTATCGTCAGTTCATTTGCCTTTTTGGCGTTATTTAATCCAAGCCCATGAATGGGTGGAAGAATTAACACATTGGGCTTCGGGGTCAGCCTGTCCCATGTGTATTCAAATTCTAAGCGAATAGATTTAAAAGCGTGCTTACTCTTCCTTTGTAAAGTATAATGATGTATATGTTTTCTGCTAAAGACTTGATAGGTAGGGTTAGAAACCTGGAGGGAGAAAAATAAAGTAGCTCATTTGGATACAGCGTTTTTATAGATGGTCCAAAAATCCTTTCGTGATTTTTTTCATGTACAGAATCTCAGTGGAAAAGATAAATAGGAGTAGTCAAAGTAGCTACACTGAGTGTTAATTCAGAATTTAATCAAAAGCAAATTGTTGCTTGCAGCTTATGTGCCCCTTCTAACACCTTCTGCCAGTTTAAGGTACTTTTTTCTATTTTAAGTGTTATTTGTGTGTAGCCTCAGTACTCTCTGAAAAAGATTATTATATTTAGAGAAAACAGACTACTAAACAAGGAGTAAAAATCAATTATGTACAATACTGGGGTATCTAGTGGCTAGACAAACTGAAAGCGCATGGAGGGTTTTGTTGTTTTCTTTTTAATCACACATGCAGTAACTTCGAGTGCTTTAACAGTTGCAGATTTACAGATTTGCAATTGTACAGAATTAACAGTGGCTGTTTTCCAGTTTCACAGAGGAAAAAGCTAACTCGTAATCACACTCAACTGATGGAYAAAATGCAGGTTTTGGTTTCTTTGTGGCAAATGTGTCTGGCTGCAATGATGGCCTGAAGTCTCTGAAGCCTGAAGTTACAATATGCAGCTAAAATAGTCTGAATGTGAAGCACTTGTCTATGTGTTACCCTTTTTTTTTTCCCCCTCCTCACCCTTTCCGTCTTGGGGCCCTGCTGTGACTGAGACAGAGCTGCAAAAGGTTAATTGCAGCACTCATTACTTCTAGGGAATACCCTAATTTTGATCATTCACGTCTAACTATGAAGAGTTGCTAGAAAGTTAATTCCAGTATACAGGTAGTCTCTGGTATCTTCTAAGTGAGAGGTAATTAGACGAGGCAGTATGAGGTTTTATACAGCAGCTGGTACATTCTGTCACCACAGTTACATGTTTTAAAGAGGTCACAGTTATTAGCGTCTTTGAAAAGCCAGATTCTGCTTTCTAATATATTCATTTAGCAAGGAAATGGTAAAAACTGCTATAATGARCATGCTGTCTTGGATAGCTGAGTGCAGTGTTTATCTTGGTAGCAAACCACTCATATTCAAAGCTCAGAGTCTTTTTCCTTTTGTAAAGGAGAGACTGACAAGACCACACACTAGTTCTTGAAAAGGTGTTTTATCTTTATGTTCTAGCTAAGTGGCAACAATGTGAATATTATTTACAAACTTCTATGCAGTAAAGGTCTTTCATTTGTTACGAGAGACATGGAAACACTAACTTTGAACACTTTTAATTTTTTTTTCCAAATTGGACTAAAAAAAAACTATTGACAAAAAATTAACAAATCCTGAAAAGTGCCACCTTGACTCTGTAATGACCAATCCTATTTTTGTTTGATTAAATTTTAAACAAGTCTTCTATAGTCTGAATTCATTTGGGGTTTTTTTAGAGCTTGTTTATTAACATTCTTGAGGAGATCATACATAGGTAGAAATTATTTTCTAAAAATTAGTTCTTTCAAAAAGAGAAGTTTCTTACTTTAGAGAGCATACAGAACTGGGATTTATTAAAGTAAATTGAAATCTTGGAAAGGAAAGAAAAAATGTATACTGTTTTCTCCTTTTTTTTTTATTAAAATAATATACTGTTATTCAGTTAAAGTTGAAATGATTGTTTTTCCCCACACAGGAAAATTATGAGCGAATGAAAGCACTAGTAAGAGACCTACAAGAACAAGCAGAAAAAATCAAATTAGGTAAGTACAATGGTCCAATTTTTAAAATATTTCTTTAAACTACTCTGAAATATTTTTTTCTTGTAGCTGTGTATTCATAAACAGTTCATTCAGTTAAAACATAACTGGATAATAGTAGGCAAACAATTGTTTGGTAGTCTGCTTGAATCTATATCTGATATCTTTCATCAGCTGAAAATCTTAAAGAGTTTATATTCAGGCTAATTCAGTTCAAAATTTTTTTTCTTTAATAACTCATCTTTAACAAAAAACCCTAATATGTCCATAATATTACCATTTATTTATTTTACCATTGGATTTAGAGTTTTAATACATTTGTTATTAGATATTAGAATATCACAGTAATCAAATGCAAACAAATGCATAAATTATTGGAAACAGACAAAAAATAAAGTTAAGGCTTATTTAATAAAACAGAAGATTATTTTCATTGTTTAAAGGGCAGAAAGTAAGCAAGATGAATAAAGATTGGAAATTGGATATGTAGAACTGGTTGTTTTTTAATCAATTAAGGTCTTAGTAATCAATGAAAATTGTTTGTTTAATCTAATGGCAATATTTCTTAGATAGGTAGGATTATTAACTGAGACAGATATAGTTTCCACTTCACCTGCTCTCTTGCTTCATGTGCTCTGCTGCCTGCTCGTGTAATAAATAGCTTTGGCCAGTGCATTTCTGTTTGATTTCCCTGCTTATTCACTTGTGAAGAGGATTTTGAACGAGCCTAGCTRTAGCTGCGCTGTTGGGCAAAAGCAGGCCTGGCTAGTTTAGAAAAAAGATGAAATCTGTGTTTTATTTTCTTGACTTGTAGGGCTTTCTGAATTAATTCCAGTTAACTGGGGAGTATAAAATGAAAATGATATAAAAATGTTTAACTGTGCTACCAGAGGTTGAGCATGCAGCTTTGATGCTCCCTCTTTGTGTGCATCATGATACTATTTGTCTTCTCCTCCTATATGCTTTTTCCCATATGACAATATTACTTTCGTAACTTTGGGAAGCTGAGCATGTTCAGACTACAGGCTTAGGGCATATTAATAGACACTTTTGAGAGTAGAATCGACCAAGACTATCATACAAGTATATGGAGAAAAAAAAATTTCTTATGTTGAATATTTTAAAGAATAMATGCATTTTTTTTTCTTGTGAAGAGCCAACCTTTGTTGAATGACATCTTCCTGGAGATGTGTAGTGCAGGTTGCAGTCTGTATTTGTTGCTGTGGTGGGCAGCACATTTGTGAACTTGTATCCTCTTTTACTCCATCGTCCTCAGCAGGACAACAGGAAGATGATCCCTGGCGCAAAAAAGTACGATCTATAGCAGAYGACAGGAGGTGCATTACTGATGTCAAGCACAGGGAACATCCAAGATGCCCTTAGTGTCCATGACTAGCAGTATTCAAAGCACATTAATTGTCACAATTAGGTTCTTTTAGATGCTGCTGTAGAAAAGAAAATGGGAGATTTCGAATTAAACACTTGCAAGTCTGTTTCACTGGTAGAGAAGCTGTTGTTCACAGTGTCCAGGATGGCTGATCTCAGTGGAGTGCATTTCTCAGACCTGAAAGGGATATGTTTAGTGGAACGGTTATAGGGCCTGGAGACAAGGAGTTTGATTAGCGTGTGGCGAACTGAGAGGACAAAAATCACGGGGCAGAAAATGAGGTTTGCAGGAGCACTCGGGGTGTAAATGAGCAGGGCGAGATGGTCTATGCCAAGGTCAGAGAAAAACTATGTTGTAGTAATCGTGATGCATGAAGTTGAGACCTTGGATGAGAGTATTAGTTCTGTGAGTGAACATGAGACGCTATATCTTATGAGACTCATACAGAAAGTGTAAGATTTAAACTGAGACTGGTTATACAGACCTAACGGACAGGCAGAATCAAAAACGAAACGCCAATTTTCTGGCCTACCTTAGCAGGTGTGAAATAGTAGTGATGAAGATGGGCATCGAGGAAGGAGGTAAGAGGGAGGGCTTGGAAGGAAAGCTTAAAAACTCTGCTTTAACAATGCTGAGCTTACAAGGAAACTTAGAAGTCTCCTGGGAATTGTTAGCAAAGTAGCACCTTTATTTTGGACAAGGGACATGATTTGGAAGTGAAGAGGTGGATGGGTGATCTGTGTACACGGAGAGACATTCTTTGGATAAGCTGTGGTTATTAAGCCAAAATGTGTCAACAAATCTTAAGTATTGAATAAAATAAAATTCTAGCAAGAAAAAGATATGGTACAGGATCACGTTGAGTAAAGGATTGAACCGAAGTGAAGATAAATATAACTGTGGTAGCAAATGCTGTATATCCTAACTGTGATGTTTACAGATTTAGAGTAACTTAAGAAAGTGATTCCTGACTCTACTGGATCTTTCAGGATTGCAATGAACAACCTATTTAGAAGCAATCTGTGGGAAGTGTGTTTTGTTCTTCTCATTATTACGCTTTTCTCTGTGTCTGTTCGTGTTGTCAGTTGCTCTGTTCATTGACGAAAAGTGAGGGATAGCTTCAGATAACTCTATTTATTAAAATCTTTACGTCAAGATTAGCTATAAAGAATGAGGAGGGAAAGTAGAGTAGATTCTGAAAAAACAAGTGTTTACATCAATAGCTTAACTCTGTTTGAAGTGTAGACCGTTATTTATTAAATGTAATATTAAGGTCCATATTTTAATAACCATGAATTCCACAGTGTTTCCATCCCACGTTTTAATATATGCAATGATTTATTTATCTATGTTCATAGTAAATCTAACGAATGACTGTTGTATGACAGGAGGTGGAGAAAAGGCCCGTCAGCTTCACACATCAAGAGGAAAGCTGTTACCCAGAGAGAGAATTGACAGACTTATTGATCCAGGGTAGGTGCTTTCTCTTTTAATAACATCTCGGATTCTCTTTTGTGTGTAAGTAATGTAACAGTCCTGGTTTCTCTTTAGCTTCCATAAACATGTTTACATTTGAAGTTTTACATATGTGCTGTTTGAAATGCTCAGKTTTTTTTTCTCTCTCTCTCCCCTCTTGTAATATTTTGTTTCAAAAAATTGAACCTTGTAGGTGAGATTCAGTAGCAGGCAAATATGAGGTTGAGCCTTTTTTTGAAATCCTGTCAAGATATTTCTTGCTTTTCAGGTCTCCGTTTTTGGAGTTCTCCCAGTTTGCCGGTTACCAGTTGTATGGTAAGGAAGAAGTACCAGCAGGAGGCATTATCACAGGCATTGGACGAGTGTCTGGGTGAGAGATACCACTGAGTACCTTATTAATGAAAAGAAAAAAGATGGAATTCTGTTTAGTTTTCAGCATTAAACTATTAATCTTCAATATTTCACTTTAGAGAACAAAAAAAAACAGAAAAAGAAAGAAAAGCTGCTGAGCTGTTCTCTTAATCATTTAGTTTAATCTAAGAGGAAGTAATTGTTCTTTTTTTCTGTTCTTTTTTTTTTATTTGTTAATTAACATGTCCCCTATTTAAGCATCTCTGTTAACATACACAGAGGTTCTCTTGTCTGATAAAGCAAGATTGATGCATTAGTAAAGTTGTTTTTGAAGCAATGAGGTGAGGAGAGTATTCTCTTTCAACATCCCAGAGACTTCAAGGAACCTGGCATGTTTTTTATTAGAAATAATATTTTTGTTCATAAATGTGTTTTATTTTTAGGGTGGAGTGCTTGATTGTTGCTAATGATGCAACTGTCAAGGGCGGTACCTATTATCCCATCACTGTTAAGAAACATTTACGTGCTCAAGAAATTGCAATGCAAAATCACCTGCCATGTCTGTATTTGGGTAAGTCCTATTGCAGAAATAGGAAATCTGCTTTGTGAAGGGTGACTCAGGATCTCTAGGTAAAACAGTGCTTCTTTAAATGGATGCCCTTCAGATTGATGTATTTTCATGATTTTGGAGTGGAGAGAGGGCTGAAAGAGGGCGCAGCCTGAGGTAGGACAAGTATAAATGAAACTTCTTTGAAGACTGTAAGGTTGAAAGGTCTCTGCTACCTCTGTGCATCAGAGGGTTAGAGTACACACACTACATATCTCAAAGACCGTTAATGGTAGTTAGTCTGTTTATTTAGTGTCTTAATTTTGGAACTTGAGACATGATTGCAATGGAAAAAATAAGTTAAATCTGTGCATTGATATTGTTCTTATTTCAAAAGTGTTTTGCTGTAATGTCGATTTAGAAGTTTGTATYGGAAAGTACTACTGCATCTCTATGTGCATCTGCATCTCTTTTCCATTAAAACATCTGGGGCAGATATTTGTTGCCTGTGGAGGTTATTAGTTTTGGTTTTTTGAGCAGAATATCTTAATGTACCTAGATCTATGGCAAGACGCTTATTGATAGCAAATGCAGGAGATTTTTTAAAAGACATGGATATATTTTACTGAAAAACTTAAATCTCTGAACAATGTAATATACATATGTTAATGTATTTTCATTCAATTTAGTTGATTCTGGAGGAGCCAATTTACCTCGACAAGCAGAAGTATTTCCAGATCGAGATCATTTTGGTCGTATTTTTTATAATCAAGCCATCATGTCCTCACAAGGAATTCCACAGGTAATTTGCTTTTATTTAAGTACTAAGTGTGCTAATGAGGTTTTATGCCTGCTGCTTTTGTCTGGTTTCAAGCTTCGTACCTATACTTTACATTTTTGACAGCAAGAAGTTGTGTTGACCTAAGAAGTAGTTTGGGGATTGGAGGCACTGTAAACACGATGAATGTTCACAAAATGTCATTATAATTTTGAAGAAGCTGCCTTCCTTCTTGGCCTTAGTGTTAATGTCATGACCTACCTGCTTCTATCTTGAAGTGGGAGAAGAGAGGAATAGACAGCATGATACGTCAAACTGTATGATGAAGCATTAGGAAATCGCTTGGAACAGCTGATTATTCTGCATCAGTGCTGTAAAGGTGAAGACTTCTCTGGTGATGGCTAGTAATGAGGTGCCCTTTTTGCTAAAGGGGTGATATATATATATATCCACTGTATACACTGCTGTACTGTTTGGTAAAACTACCTTGTCAATGAGGTCATCTTATAATGTATTAATGATGCATAGAATTACTGTTAGTCACAAGTCCTGGATTTAGAAGTGCTTCTGTGCTGTGACTGTTTTCAGGAGCCTGGGGATAGTTTTTTTAAGACAGGTACTGGGCTGGCCACCAAGGGAGGTACATTTCCCTCATGCTGGCCTGGCCTGGCTGTTCTCAGAGAGACACTTGAATTCTTTTGATCAACTGGGGAAGAAACATTTGCACCAACTGATCCACTCATCAGATACATCTGCTTATCTAACATGGAGGTCATCCCTGTGTGTAGAAACAAAGTCAGTTCTCTACACAATRGATGTCATTAATAAGTTGCATCCTGTGTGATTCCTGATCTTCATGGGCACTGCACACTTTGTCCATCTCCTCTGAGCTTTCTTCAACAGTTGTTGGTCAGTCACAAGTTGTCAGCTTGGTGCACATCTGTATGTGYTGAATGAAGAAGGTGAAGGAAGTTGTGAGGATCTTCCACCTGACCAGAAACATTGTTATCAAATGTTAGGCTCAGAAATAGCTTTTGGAACCTTGAGCAGTGATTTACCTAACGTGTTTCATCTGATTAACCTTATGGAAGTATTTCACCAGTGTGTTCTTTTGGCTTATTCAATGGTTGAATTCTCATAATGGATGTAAGTTGGAAATCAACTTTTACTTTATTTTTTTTCTTCTTATCTATACCTGTAATTTAGAGGGACAACTTGACAGGAACCATTTTCATTTGACTTCTCAGTGTTTGATTTAATTCTCTGACCTGAGGGGAAAAAATGGAATGGAAAACTGCCTTGCAATGTGGAGAYGCACTGTTCAAGGAGAGAGTCTTCCATCTCCTACTTACCAGACTTTGCTTTGCTGCAGTTTCTGAGGCAACTTTATTTGTGATAGCCCTTCAGCACTTTTTGGTCTTTAAAAATTTTGCCTTTTCTGGAGACTCCTGAAATCCTCTGTCTCCAGACAAAGCAGAAGACAGGAGTTGAGTCCCTACACTCACTCGCTTTAGCTCATCTGTACAGAGCTTCTGCAGTTCTTTTCTTTTTAGCAACAATAGTGAAGCAATCGGGATGATTACCCAGGTATTGTGATGCAAAGTACTCTGTATTTGAAACAAAATTATGCGGGGAAGATACTTTTGGACTGTTAAGCAGCTTATCTGCCTGGCTAATTAACATGCTGCTCTTCCCCTGGAGTCACTGACAAGTCTATCTTATAGATTTGTGCTTATTAAGAAGATTGGTCCTAGCTTTTTTGTGGAACAGCAAGCAAGTGTATTGTCAAAGAGCATAGTCACACAGCTGTTGTGTTGAATGAACTTCAGGATCACTTTGAACAAACTTTTGTTTTTTACTAAGGACTTCAATCATGGYCTGGTGTGGTAATGATGATATTTAAATGTGGTGTCAAAGATGAAAATGTAAATCAAGTGACAGGACTGAAATAATTGATTTTACAAAGGATGCTGTTAGAAAGTCAATCCTAAAGTTTTCTTGGTATTTTTCGGAACATTTTGAAAAAACACACATTTATTTGTGCAATTCTTCAAAAATTTTAATATCTTTTTGATTGCCACCAGGTGTCACGGTAGGGTAGCATTTTAATTTTATACAGCCAAAAAGCAAATTACATTTAGGAAGGGTTTGCCTTTTAACAAAACGTAGTTATAGTTCTCTTGGAGTATGACCTGGCAAAAGTTTAACTTTCTTAGTTTGACACATCTAATTTTAATAATGTTAATAATATGCTAATAATGCAACCATTTATATAAAAAAGGGGAAAAACTTCTATGACAATGCTTACTTCATTTAAATAAATATTGTAGATGTCTGTTTGTTTAAGGAATATTTCATTTGTTTAATTTCAGAAGGAGCTATTAATATTTGTAAATCTGCTAATTGTTTTATCACCATGCATTATGGTGGGTAGAATGATCTCCTCCATCTGAGGAAATGTCTTGTYAGGAAATTTATGCGCCCCCTGATTTCTATTCAGATTCATTCTTCAGACCCATGAATTTGGATGCTGTTAGTTTTATACCTGCTGTTATTTGTTGCGGCCTATTTCGGCAGCTCACCAACCCTTTTTGATTCTGACCTTAAAGGTTTTTTTCTTTTTTTTTATCGGTTGCCTGTGCTTTAATTTCCTCATCTGCTTTTGCCTGTGACTAATTTATTATACTCCTACTGCAGCTTTAAATTGCACTGATGTCTGTATGACTGTGAATCAGAAGGCCATGATTAGCTTCCCATTAACCCCTTTCCAAGCTTTCACACTCAGGTGATGCATGGACGCAATGGAGATTTGAGTGCTCTGTATAAAATATGGTGTCTGTATGTTCAGAACTACTGAATTATTGCCYTTTTAGTTATCTATGCAGTAATTCACTCAGAGTGAAGTTAGTAAGTAGCACGTTAGTATRAAAATTTGAGATTGTGCTTTTTGACCTCTGCATTTGGATATGTAATATATATTTTGGAAAAGGTAACATCTAAAATAAAGTTTAAATACAAACACATTTTCTTTCTCAGCATAAGTTGGCGATTAGAGGAAAAAAAGAAGCAAATCCAAAAACTCTGGAGAATAAAAGTGAAATAACTTTTTCCCCAGCTTGCCTYCTTTGTAGAGTCTTACATTGTGCTTTTACTTCCCCAGTGATATCTATTAAATGCACAGAGATGTATTACAGATTAGTTTGTAAGAAGTGTGCAGTTCTGAGTGTACTTTAAAATACTGCAAGTTGGTTGCTAAAAAAGCCATGTTTGATTTGATGATAGCAGGTTAACAAGTGTCATCTATTCCTGCTTTAGATACAGATAACGTCGTTTAGACTTTATACTRTGGCTCTATTTAGTGTTACTGCATGCTGCCTTCATTTAACAGCAAATCTTAGCAGTTATGACAGAAGGCTACTTGGTGTCACTTCAAAAAAAATCTCCAAATAATTCTTTTCACAAAATAACATTATTTTGTGATTTAGATTTTATTTTTAGTGGTTGTCAAAGAAAGCAATAAATTAGACTTTTTTTTTCTTATTGTCTGCCTTTTCCATATGAATATTCCATCTCTGCTGCTCTACAAGCTGCTTTGAAAGGATCCTTATTTCTTTGGAAGAATTCTCCTGAAAGGGAATTTAAGAGAGGATTTCACTTGCGTGACCATATCCTGCAGCTCTATTCATCCTGTCTGGGATCAAGTCAGTTCTGTATAAGTTCAACCCAAGAATTACTAGTTAAAGTGGTCATTGGTTAGATGTTCRTCTTACAATTAGACATGAGAATGAGAAAGTTGTTATTTATGTTATAAAGAGTTGTAGAGCATGTCTTAAAGGTACTGCTAATGTGTTCATTAATAATTGCACTATTGAGAATMAAAGATACATTGCCTCGCAATTTGAGAAACTGCCTTTGAATAGTCTTGACATTGGTGAAATTACACCAGTTAACAACGCCTAACAACTTTTCTCTACAGAAATAGATTGAGAAGGCCTAAAAGCATAAGTACGTAGAGCAACCTCTTACAGTTTGTTGTAATATAAATTTCCTGGCAGGATGTAGAACTCYTAAGTATTTCATGCATGTAGCTCATGGTGCATCTTACATGAACTCTCTTGGTGCAGAATGGTCATAGAAAATAGAAAATCATATATTGAAGACTGTTGAAAAGTGGAGATATTATTTATGTATGTATTTATTTATTATCTGTTAAGGAAAAAGTACAAATAACACTTGTTTTGCTTTGTAGTGCTCTTCCAGAATCTATATTAAAATCACTACAGGAGATAACAATTGTTCAGTGTATTTGAATCTTCAGAATCATAGAATCTTATGATTCTATTTATTTACTCTATTTTATTATTCTATTTACTATTTTATTATTCTATTTATTATTATTTATTTATTCTATTTATTTATTCTATTCCATTTAAAATGGATTGGGCAACTTGTTGGCATGTATTACTATGTTCCCTACAGATAGCGGTAGTAATGGGATCCTGTACGGCAGGAGGAGCGTACGTACCTGCAATGGCAGATGAAAGTATTATTGTTGGCAAACAGGGAACAATATTCTTGGGAGGACCACCACTGGTAAGCTTGCAAAGATTCACACCTTTTGTGAGAGCTATTTTGGGATATTCTGTGGGTTAAAATGTCTAAATGTTTACAGGCAAGGAAGATATGCTAATGATGGGATGTGTTATGTTTTCCKTATTTTCTTAGGAAAACACTCATAAGGGAAATTGACCTTAAGAATTTCCATGAATTAAAGCCCACTTTCTAGTGGAAGACATAGCGGGGTTTGTGACTGTGCAAAATGCTGCAGCAAAAGGTAGCTTGTTGTAGTGGTTTAGCTATGTCAAGAAGGATATTGCTAAATGGTCTTAGAGAAATGGAGCTATACTGCTTTTTGGTCCAGCATAGACTCAGTTTTATACCGAAACAATAATTTTACTGACCAATCAGAGGTTACTCAAAGAGCTCCTATTAAACTGTATCAGACAAAAAAAAAGAGTTCCAGGAGTAAGTAAGTAATTATATCGGTGCTACAGTAACAGCTAAGACATCAGTCAGTGGAGCATTTCTAGTCTAGATGAAGCCTGAGTGGATAAACTTTGAATAAATAATGATAAACTTTGAAATGTTGCCTTATTGAACAAACTGGTCTGAGGCAACACTTTGGTTCTCTTTTGGTAGAGTGTTTAGGAACAATTTGACTGCTTCCTTTGGCAAAACTAAGTGCAAATCAAATGTCTAAATGTATTTACAGTACTTTAATAGGCATAAATGGAGAAATTACTCCATAGCAACATTGTTGGTGAGAGTATTGCTCTTACTCAGTTCCTGTAGTGCCAGAGGAGAGGGAGTCTAATGGAGGAGCTTGCTTCTTGCCACTGCTTAAGGCACTGAGGAAATGTTGCTGGTCTCTCTTCCATATACTATAGGAAAACAGCTGCTGAATTTTTGACCAATTTTTAGGTCATGACTGTGTTAATTTCTGTGAAATCCTGAAATGCCTATCCCATTATGTCATTCTGTGTTTACTTGCATGACATTGTTCTCATTTCCACAGTCAATTTTTGCAGGTGATTGTCTTCCTTCTCTTCATGTTTTTTCTTCCCTGTTGTCTTGATGCTAAACGTGTCTTTTTTTATACAGTTTTTTCCCCAAAGATCTATGCATAGATAAGTTTTAGTTCTTGTGCAGTTAAAAAAAACCCCTCATACTTTTTTTTTTTCTGTGTCTGATAAATCATAATTGCAATTCCGGAACTTCTGAAAAAAATTGAGAATGTGCTTGACATAAAAAAGACATGGTGGTGGGCTACCCATGAACACAAGCTTACTTCACCCTCTACTTTAATAGACTAATGCATTTAGCTTGAGGTATTTTGTTGTTTCAGTGTAGYCCTTCCAAACTGAGAAAGACCAAAGTAATCAGCAAAAGCATACCAATAGCAACTGCTTGTTGATGAAACTTGGCTGTTTGAYGTTAATTGTTTTGCTGCTCATTTCATATTAGAAGTTCTCTGGCACTGACCATTTTAAATGTCTTACCTAAGTCTCTGTTTTTCTTTGGATTATATTAGTCTTGTTCAGCTCATCATTTGTAGGCAAACAAATACAAATCTTCCTTCAAAACTAAGTATTTTTCTGTAGATTTATCACTGTAATTTGGAAGAATATTGGTAATTTCTTTGTGAAAAGTGATGTATATATGAATGAAAGTATTAGTTAAGAATAGTATCATTAATTGCATCGGTAACATTCATATATCTATTGAGGCAGGAAGATTAGTAGGATGATAGAAATAGACTTCTACATTTAACTATTAATGGTCTTTTTATCTTGTTGTGAATATCTGCCTTGGGTGCAGAATTACCCATGCTGTCTCAACGCATGCCTTTCTAGGTCCAGCACAGTTCAGCRGCTTAGATCCAGGGCATATGCCATGACAGTAATGACTCTAGGCCTTGCTGAAGTTCAATTTGTTGCAGAAGCTGAGCTAGTAAATCTAAAAGACCAGAGTAAACTCCGCTATTCTGATGGTGATGGTGTTTTCATTGGTGASAGTGCTAGTGCAGTGCTCCTGAGAGAGCAAGTACAAACAGGACTGCTAATATCCCATGCCACCTAGCAAGGTGGCTGTCTTTCAAATAGGATATAATCTGCTAACATTGCAAGGGAATTGAAGTTGTATATGTCTRTTTCTCAAAATGCAGAAGTTGTGCAGGGGACTCTTGCCAGGATAGGCAGCCGAAGAAAGGTAGCCTGATTTAAGTCTCARGGAGATGTTGCAGTGACAGAAATGAAGAAAGCTTTTCACCACTTTCAGGAGAAGGTTCCTGAGTTTCAAAAGTAGCCTCCAATTTCATCTGTTCCTTAGCAACCTGCAGATGTAATCATTTTATGTTAGTGTGTATAGATCAAACTTTAATATCTCTGTACCTGTCAACATTCTGTTCGGCAGAGATTCTCATATTCTCACTGRAAATATTTTGCTTGCTTTTCTGTAAACATCAAAATTAGTTTGAACTCCCATTGAAATGTCCGTTCTGTGTTGTAGCAGATATTGTAGCCATCATTGTGCGCTCTGTTCCCCRGAACATCCTTACCAAAGAAAATTGGTTTGGGTCTTACTGTTCACTCACCTAAAACAAAACATCCTAAGAAATCAAACAGAACTGATGCTAGAGCAAATCAATCCTGAGATGTGTGTCTACTAAAATAGTGTAATGCACATACAATTCAGAGTCTAAAGTGCAAGTTCCCTCACAGCTGCTCTCAGAAAGACTTCGTGAGCAGATGAATTTCAACATTAGAAATAGTAACAAGTGGGTTGTTGCTGCCCAGTAGTTTCCTCTGACATCCTCACTCTTGGCAGTGCTGCTGGGGTGCTCAGGATGCTCTATTGACTGGTAGGTCTTTCCGTTCTCTCTTTCATTATTTTCTCCTGAATTATCATTCTACAAACGTACAGCGTTTGAACAAGGTAGATAGTGAGGTGGACTAAAAACTGTTCGAGCTGTTCTCAAAGGAGTGTGATCAGCAGCATGCAGTGCAATTGGGTGCCACTCACAAGCAGTATCTCCCAGGCACTTGTGCTGGGGCCATTGCTGTTCAGCATCTTCATTAATGACCTGGACAATGGGACTGAGTGCCCCTTCAGCAAGCTGATGGACATTATGAATTTTGGAGGAGTGGCTACTACACCAGATAGCTGTACTGCCCTTCAGAGGGACCTCAGCAGGCTGGAGCAATGAGCACACAGGCATCTCATGAAGTTCAACCAAGGAAAATGTGGTTCTCTGCTTGGGGGAGGAATAATCTCAGGCACCAGTACAGGCTGGGGATCTTCTGGCTGCAAAGCACCTTTGCAGAAAAGGCATTGCAAAAGACAACTTGAGCATGAGCCAGCAGTGTGTCCTTGCGACACAGGCCAACTAGCTCCTCAGTTGCATTGGAAACAGTGATACGAGCAGCTTGAAGGAGATGACCTCTGGAAGGACCTGATAGAGTGAGTACAGCGAAGGGCCACAAAGATGATTGAGAGACTGGAGCATCTGGGACATGAAGAAAGGCTGAGGCAATTGGAACTGTTCCTCCTGGAAAAGAGAAAGCCCAGGAGGGATCAATGTCTACAAGTATCTGGTGGGAGTAAAGATGACAGAGCTGAACTCTTCTCGGAGTGCCTCGTGACAGGACAAGAAGCAGTGGCTCATAAAACACTTCAAAAATGTTTACCACGCAGTAAATGATACTGTTTTATTTTAAGGAGAAATTCAGTCACTTAAATTATCTTCTCAGATCCAAGATTTGACAGATTATTAGTGTTATGTCATTAACGCACTCTATTTAGAAAATGCTTCTTATTAAATTATTGTGGGTGTAATGGAAGACTTGGGAAATTCACGCTGATACAGATTATTTTATGGTTGAAATAAGAAAGTTAAGATTAGTGAAAGAAGACTTAGTGTAGAGAAAGCAAAGTAGACTTAGAAAAATGCTAGGTTTATATTGAGTTTTTTTTTTTACTTGAAACAGTGCAAAAGGAGTATCATGTATGAATTGCCTTTTTTTTTAAGAAAAAGGAACATTTTTTAATGACAGAAATCAATTAACTGATTAAACCCACCTTTTGTAAAGATGCATGTTTGTAAATACAGAAGTTGTATAGGTGTATAGACACACGTTACACATCCATGCAGTCATAGCATTAAGTAGAAACTATTTCTGAATAAAACATACCTATAAATAGTATATAATAAAAATATAAAGACAGCTATCTATGCATTTTTTGAAAGATTCTGTGATTCTACACATTAGATTCTACACATTAGATGAGGGAGAGTAACTGAGGAGCTGTATTAAAGATGTTTTTTGCAAAGAAATTTTCTGTTACTATTGCTAAGCCTCTATAAGTATTAATGCAAGACAAGTACCAGTTCTAATGCTTGTGTCTCTGTGTTGTAGGTTAAAGCAGCAACAGGCGAAGAGGTATCAGCAGAGGATCTTGGAGGGGCTGATCTTCACTGCAGGTTCATAATTTTTTCCCCCTAGACCAAAATTTTTCYACTACTTAGATTTGAGTGGGACTTAAAAGATTTTTTTTTGTATCACAATTCAGCACTGGTGAATCATTTTGTCATTAGTGTGATGTTTATTTCCTGCCTGAATTAGGATCTTATTTTTCATTTGTTTCTTTAAAGTACTTGTGTCTACCTACTGTCATGTAGTAGCATGTACTATACGRGGACATTTCTATACGGTTTAACATTGATTGTTATTAGAATGATGTATTTTCAGAAGCATAATAGATTTTTGCAGTATGTATTTTTATAACTGTCAGTTGGAACTTAACTACAAGCAAAATCAAAGAGTATGATTTTTCTAAGAGAATATTTGTTGTTTAATAAAGACCTCTACATGTTTTTTAGCTTAACAGTTGAAATAATATTAAACAAAGTTACATATTACTGTAGAACAAATGTGTGGTCTTTAATTTGCTGAAATGACTAATTTTTCAGGGCAGTTCATCATAGTGTGGAAAAGATGTTTTTATTTATAATTTTAAAATTTATTTCTGTTTGAACAGTGCTTGGCATCTTTTATGTTGTCATTTGATTTTTGGGTTTTTGTTTCTTTCTGCTAACCTGAGCGAACTGTTTAAAAGAAAAATTCAGATGCGTGGTTGTTTTTAAAGTAATTTTATGACAACATAACTACTTCATAGCACCCTTTTTATTTAAAAAAATCTTTTAAAACTTAATTTTCACTTTTGTTATTGTTTTTAAATCTTTATATTAATCTTATTGTTTGTCTGCAGAAAATCTGGTGTAACAGATCATTATGCTTTGGATGACAGTCATGCTCTTCATCTAGCTAGAAAAGCTATAAGAAGTTTAAATCGGCAAAAGAAAGTAGATGTAAGTGTCTGGGATATTTCTGAACAGACTCTATTTTTAAATTAAGAATACTCTCTTTTTCCTTATTAATAYCTTTTTTTTTCCTCTGATTTTAAACACTTTAGAAATGAATACAAAGATTCAACTTTCATATTCCTACTGTAGTTATACCTAACAAATTCACTGGGACTATATAAGAGAGTAAAGCAAACAGTATGATCAGAACTGTACTTCAGAAGCACACTTCAGAATAAACCAAGTCTTGCAAGGTCTTTAATTTATTTTTAAGCCCAAGTGGTCATTCCCACTGGCTTAATTTTGGTAACTCAGATTTCTAAAGTATTCTGCTGATTTAAAATTTTCTATTAGAAAACACGATGAATAATAAGTGCAAAGTGGAAGAATTACCGTAGCTTATTCTGAGGAGAGATAAGAAAGGGAGAATTGAGGAATAAAGCTGAGCAGCTGAAGAAAAGCAAAATGTTGCATTTACTGGCATTGATTGACTRTTCAGCTCACTGCCTAAAAGGGATAGGGTGAAAGTGAGCTAATGGGATTTGTACTTAATTTTTGTTAAGAGGGTGAAAGTTGTCAAAGTGCAGGTGGAGGTAAATGCAGAAGTGRAATGCAGCTGTGGAACAATATGTTAGACCTTTGATTTAAACTCCATCTTTATGCAGAACAAGAACAACAGACCAGAAAGAAGTGTTGTTGTGTTCCTGAATATTTGTAGTTGGCAAATTAACTTGCATCTTTAGCTTATTTATTCATTATATAGACTAATGATTCTTTTGTTGCAAAAATTGTTTTGTTAATTTTCAATTTCTGTGCACAGGTGACTATAGAACCATCAGAAGAGCCTTTATTTCCTGCTGATGAAATATATGGAATAGTTGGTGACCAGCTAAAAAGAAACTTTGATGTCAAAGAGGTACAAGTGCAAACATGAGATACAGTTGTACATACATATAAATGCTGAGTTCTCTTGCCAGAGATCACAGTTTATGTCATCATTGGCAAGAATCTCATTCTGAGCCTATAATGAATATTTAAATGTAAAATCTTTTAATATATTCTGGATGGTATTGTCTAATATATCCATTATGTTTAAAAAGTAATGCTATTTGGATGTATTTTTAAGAAGGATAAGAAATAAAAGTTTTTAATAGTAGCCCAAGAAAGCTGTGAGGAAACAGTGAGCTTTTGCATTGGTCAGACCATCCGTAGACTCAATTACTTGGATGCCAAGTAAAACCATAGTTTTCTTTCTCTGCTAATTTTATCAAGTCAAAATGTTTGAAGATTTATGGAGGTATGAATATACAAAACAATTCAGTCCTCTCTCAAACCTCATGAGGAGACTGTTGTGCTCTGCTACAGATCTTGTAGTAATTAAGTGCYTCAATACCTTCAGAGACCATATCCTCCCCAGTCCTCTGCATAGATCACACTCAAAGCTTTTTTTCTTGCAACCAGCTACGTCATTATTTTAGAAAATGTCTTGGTTTATGGCATCCCTGAGATACTTTGAAGTTACTAGGATTCACCTGGAAAGTTTTCATTGTTTAGATTTATGCTCTTTGAAATATCATCAGTATATTTGTTGAGAATGTTTCTATGTACCTCCAAAAAACCTGAGAACAGATCTTCTTTTTTTTTGTATGTCAAAACCTTAAGCAAAGCTGAAAATATATTTATCTCAAAGAAAGTGACTCATGCCTCAATATATATTGTCTGTATAAATTTTAGTCTATTGATTAATGGTTGTTATATAATCAGAGGTACTGCTTTTTGTTGAGATGGAATTAATCAGAAGAACTTTCATTGTGTACAACTTCAGCTATTTATTTACAATATACTGGGTCTTAAAATTCCTTTTTTTTTGTTAGCAGGTAGATTAATCACACTTTTTAAAGTGAATGGGCTTTGACAGCCATCCAGGCTATTTCTGTGAGGGACTGATTCCCCTAAATGGGAAATACTTATTTTAAGTTGGATATTAGCGTTATTATATTAGCATTGTATTAGCATAATTAGCAACTATAAAGGATTAAGGCCTCATTTGATTTTTTTCTGGTTTTGTGTGGGTTTTTTTTTTCTCTGAAGGTCATTGCTAGAATTGTGGATGGAAGTAAATTTGATGAATTCAAAGCCTTATATGGGGACACTTTAATCACAGGTATTTAAAAATATATATTAAAATAATTCTACATATATTCGTGGTGGATTTGTCTCAGCTTGATTGATTATGTTTGGCTTACCCATCGGCATTCTTAATGAATTATTTTTCTTCAAAGGAAGACCAGTTATTGTTATTAGGGGAAAGCATTATCTATATATTAGGGTAAAAAAATACCTGAAAAAATTATACTCTTACTTTTCTCCTTCAGGATTCGCAAGAATATTTGGTTATCCAGTGGGAATTATTGGAAACAATGGTGTTCTCTTCTCAGAGTCAGCAAAGAAGGTACTTAAATGAATGCAGTCCAGAAATGGATGTTTTTATGGAGCATTTGCTCTTGGAGTAGCATTTAAAATGAGAAACTGCTTTAAAGCATGAAAGTGGACCAGCTGTGAAGTCCTCAAGTGAAAAAGAAATAGCTTGATAAACTGTAAAAACAATTGACTGTTTTAAAAACAATTCTATGAATGTTTCTGATATATATAGGTCAACAGGAAAACATASTTGCAAAAAGAATAGTTGAATGACACAATTGAAATATTATATCTTGAAAATTACAGCTATTAAAACAGAGTCCATGATGATTGCTTAAAAAAAAAAMMAAAAACTATTAGCTTGGAATTTTAACTTCTGCAATACATCACATCATTGTTTTTCCAATAACTGGAAAACTGCCAGCGTGGATTATAGTAATCAGTTCACTGGTTTACCACAGATTTAATTTTCACTTTACTTTGACAGTTCTTGGATTAGACTCTTGAATAAAATATGCACATATTTTCTTCTCATTCTCCTAAGATCCGTGAACTAAAATAGGTATTTTGTAAATGGAAGGCCCTTTTTGTTGGAATGTTATAAATGCATTCCTTTTAACCATGTTCTGCAGTTTAAGCTCAGGGCTTGAGGAATGCTTTAGRGTTTTCTTTGTGCAGCACAGTGGTTGCTTTTCTTGTTCTGTAGTGTTTAGATACATTTTTTTTTTCCCAGACACTATTGCCAATCGATCTCTTTTCTTCTTTAATAGAAATGATATATATTGGTTTCCTTTTGGCCAGTTCCTGAAACTAATGGAGAGGAAATCAATATTGAAAATTTATATTTAAAAAAGAGGCTATTACAAGAGGTTGGGTGAAAGGAAGCAATTTTTGCTGGATTTATAGTTTATTAAAATAATGCACAGAATTGAGTTTCATATACTGACAAATATTTTGAAGTTCAAGCACTGCAGTAAGGGACACTGTTTCCCGAGAGTGTTTTCTTAATACGATTCTTTCCAAATTGAAGATAACCTATTACCCTTTTTGTATTTCTGAAGTTTCTCTAATAGTTAGTTAGCATTGCAGTCTTTTTTTTTTTTTTCCCACCACTGATAAAAAAGAAGGAACCTCCCTTTCTGTGCTTTCTTTTTTGCTKTATTAATACTGTAAGAACTGATAGACAAGTATCACTTTTTAAWAAGTGAAGAGACACCTCTGTCTAGAATTGCATTTCTTCAAGAGTCATTATCTAACAATGACTGTTTTTTAAAAATGTTTCATTTGCTCTTTTTGCTTTTTTTTTTTTGGTAATGGCAGAAATACTGTGCTTGTCTTTTTCTCATGATGATCACTATCCTTTTTAAGTGCTTTTTTTGGAAAAGACTGGCTCAAGGTTCTGCATTATCCTCTCTTTCTCTTGTTTGCTTTTCCCAAGTTTCGGTGTTGTGAAGAAGTTAAAGTTTCTGCAGTTGCTGTGCTACATATTATATCTTTTATTTTTTTACCAATAAGGTATAAATAACCAGACAGACTTAAGTGAAAATATTTTATATTTATCTAATGGCAAAGTAAGTTGCATTAAGTTTTACTTATGCAAATGGCAGAATTTTAAGTAGCAGTTTGATCCCAGCATCTATCCCTTCAGGTTTATTTTGCTATTACTAGAGAATAGATTCAGCATTGCAAAATGCATCTTTCAGTTGAAGATATTTAATTTGTGTTTTGTATTTTCATGTTACTTTTTCAGTATAGGAAATATGTATATTGTTTTTCCTGCATAATGAGATGCCACAGAATACAGTAAAGAGAATATAGAATCTAAGTATCCTTGGTAGTGACTGTGTAACCCCATCTCACTTTGCTGCTTTAGTAGATAATCTGGATTTTTGCACAGCATCGCTATTTTTAGCCATGTGCAACTGGCTAATAAATTCTTTGTCCCCAGACTTGCTGGCCAGTTTTTGCTCAGTTCAGTCGGTTCATGGGACGCCTCGTTGGCATCCTAAACCTTGAGCTTTTCAGTAGAAATGTTCGAGTCTTGGCATGTTGAAAACATTTTTAACATTAAAAGTGTGGAGCAACTATTTAGGATGAGACAGCAATGGGCCACTACGCAGGAGCTGAGTCACTGTGGGTAGTTTTGCAAAAGATGACTTGGATCCAGTTTATTTAAGTCCAGAAGAAAAACCAACAAAAGAGGAAGTGCTGCAAAACTTTCACAGTTTCTGGAGGATATTTTTAGGCCAACTTTCCTTCTGAGGTTTTGTCTCAGTCCTCAGCCTGTCCTGTAGAAGACTGAACAGCATTATCCACAGGCTGCCATTGGTGGCTTTCCCAGCACACAAGCATGATGTGTTGCTTTTAATGAATTCCAAGGTCAGTAGAAACAATCACCAAGTTGCAGCTTAAAACTTTACTGTTTTAGATTATTTCTAGCTTAAACAGAGGCTGGGAATCTCTTGTCCTTTGCCAGAAAAATTGTCCTTTCCCAGAAAATGTGGAGGGGGAAGAGGGCTAAGAGGGACAGCATTATTTGTCTTTTCTGAGAAAAGGGGAAATGTTGCAACAATTGGAGAGGTCAAAGGCAAAGGCTCTATGTGGAACTCTCCCAATTTCAATGAAGAACTTTCTTTTTTACAGGATATGGGGAGATTTTTTTTTTCCCTCTGACTAGCTGTCTAGTTTTCCTGGCTTCACCTTACAAAATACCATGTTATATGCCGCACTGTGGAACTGACTGTGGCTTAAATATGTATCAGCTAAGTCTAAACAGTTGATCTCTCTGCTATCAGCAGTAATACTATCCAAGGATATTAATTTTGATTTACTTTTGAACTTGCACACTTTTGGCATCTTCTCGCTTCTTTCAGAGGGAATGAATGTTTTCCAGACTGACTTTGGCTGGAGCAGTAGTGCAGCTTTTTAGGATGCAGATGCTGCTATGGACTTCAGGGAAAGCAGGCTGTCAGTAAGGTGTTGTTAGTGATAGCTTCACCGCTACAACATTTAATAACTTACTCTTTTTTTCCCAGGGAACACATTTTATCCAGTTATGTTGTCAAAGAAACATTCCCCTCGTGTTTTTGCAAAATATTACAGGTAGGTAAGCTCAATGTTGCAAAGTTTCACTTCATTGTGGGATGGGCTCTTTGTAGTTGAGGCTGTGACACTGAGACAGTGTCTTTGTGCTTCATCTGTCTGCATCTCTGACTTGCCTGGAAACAGCCTGTTTGCATTTATCTATGGTTTGTTCTGTTCTCTGGGTTTTCTTTTGGATGTACTCTGCTAATAGCATGAAGTTACTGAGCTGTGTCCTTTTTCATCTTGCAACACACTAGGTTTCATGGTTGGTAGGGAATACGAAGCTGGAGGGATAGCAAAAGATGGTGCCAAGATGGTAACTGCTGTAGCATGTGCCAGTGTCCCCAAAATAACAGTAATTATTGGTGGATCTTATGGTGCTGGAAACTATGGGATGTGTGGAAGAGCATACAGGTACGTTTTGCTTAGAATTATGATAGGAGATAGACTGTCACGCAACTTTAACTTTTTTGGTTGTCCTTTTTGAGAAATAAGCAATTCTCCGTGCATGCTCTCATAATTAAGAGCAATAGAAACCTTGGAGATTGCTAGACTCATAATTAAGCTGTAAATGTCCAGCTTTTCTTCCATTATATTTCCTGAGAGAAATATTTTACTGTCCTAAGCAATCAGTGGGCAGAAGGGTGGTTCTGGGCTCTGTACTCATGTGAAGACTATCCGCATGTATGAAAAATGAAACCCTCATCCCCTTTAATAAGTTTAGTTTTATGAGTAATGTTTGCAAAACCTCTAGGGATTTCTTTTTTCACTCTTTGGAGATGACTCACATTAGTGGTTTTGATTTTTTCAAGACCACTGATGCTGTTAAAGTTGTTATTGCTAATTTTTTTTAAGAAAAGAATTACTTGGGAAGTGTAAAATGAAGTGGAGTCACAAAGAGGGAAACAAAATTTTCATATACCTGATTATAAGAGTAGAAAGCAGGACTTTTGTTTTTTCAGAATGTTGCAAGCATTAGAGTACATTAATTTGCATTAGTAAAAGTCAATAAAATGCAAAATTCTCATTAATGAAAATGCATTTTTAGCTGAGTGAGTGTAAATTCTTTACCAGGAATTTAACCAAAGTTTCATTTTAATGTTTAATCAGTCCAAGATTTCTTTATATGTGGCCAAATGCTCGCATATCTGTGATGGGAGGAGAACAAGCTGCAACTGTTCTAGCTAYGATAGCTAAGGACCAGAAAGCAAGAGAAGGAAAACAGGTATACCTTTCTGCTTTTATTTGCAGTGCTGTTATTATGACTTGCTCTCTCAATGGAGTTGTTCAAACCAGGAGCCAGGAAAAAAAGTTTTAGAGATGCCAGTGAGCCTACTGGCCTGAAAAACATAAAGCATTCATCAAATGTTCCTGTTTACTCCTGAATGTGAAGACCGTTCATAAAATACTTTGTCTTCACTTACAGAAATACTTTCCTGTGCCCATCTTTTCCTGTTTTGTGCACCAGCTTCATAGTCTTGCTCGAGATGAGCAGCCAGGGATCATCTTTGTATGGGAGTATGAGGAGGAATATGCGAGAACAGTGTCTTTCCAGTTACTTTGGAAGTAGGCAGCTTATGGAAATCTGAACTTCAAATTATTCAGTTTGTCAGAATTATGAAGCTTGTAATAGTAGAAGCCTGTAGAATCTAGGAAAATATTTTTACTTGCTTCTCCATTTTAATTTAAAGTTAGTGGTATTTCGTTTAATAATATTTTCCAGTTTCTCTGTATGCTGCTTTCTGCTGTGTTTTTTAAATTTTATGGTTTATATTTATGTTGGTGCCTTGGTCATGTAAGAAGTAATGTTAATGTGATGTGTTAAAATAGATTAATTTATTATGAGTAGTGACAGAGTAATGAAGCAATATGTACATGTCATCTCTACAGTTCTTTATTTCACTCTGCTTGGCCTTTCTGTGGATAGAGTCATACTTATCTCTGTCTCATTTTCTGAGATCTCTGGGTTTGACAGGGTGATGCCCAGCAACTAGTTTGAGGAAGAATAATTGTAGCTAATGTCAATAACATGTGTTAGAGGCTTGGAAACTGTCTGAATTACACTCTAKATCCTGGAAAAACCCAACAGGAGAATGGCACAGAACTGATATATTAAAAGTCTTGCCAAGGGAAGGTCAGAAGAATATTTAATGAGTAAAGTGACTTCAGTTGTTTTTCAGATGTTTATCTTCGTTCATTCTTATACTGTCTTAATAAAAACTCATCAACAGCAGATAGATGAATAAATATGTTTTTTATTTTATGTATTTTTATTCTAATCTTCCTGTCAGTTTTGAAAATTGGTATTTTAATTCCACCATCAAGTCAACTAGCTTAATAATTGTAGATGAAAAGGGAGAAAAGTGTGGAGAGAGGGTTAGGCAGTTTCTTCTTATTTGGTGCTGTTATATAAAGCTGTGCTTTCATTGTGGAAGAAAGTCTGAAAGTATTTCTTACTCTGTGTTTGTTTATTCCTATGTTTTATTACAGTTATCTGAGGCAGACGAAGCAGCTTTGAAGGAACCAATCATTAGAAGGTTTGAGGAGGAAGGAAACCCTTATTATTCCAGTGCAAGGTATCCTATAAATGACTTCCCCAAAACTTGATTGTGAGCACAAGACATATCATTAACACCAAGATCTTGGTGTTGAGCAGCAGGGCAAAGCAGCCTGCAACAAAGGCTTTGCTTGAAGGGCAGGAGTATGTTGCAGCAGACTCCAAATCAGTGTGACCCTGACTCGTCATGTGTGGTKTTGCAAAAGGTCTCCATTCACAGAAGTAGGCAGGTAGGTTCCCTGAACAATGATACAACAGGGAGATGTTTGCTGCTGATTCCAACTAGTCTTTTGAATTTATATGGATTTTAAATTCTATATATTCTGTACAATTTACATAAAAATATATATTCTATGCATTCTGGGTAGGCTTTGTATCATTCTCAGTACTGCAGTACTGGCACTTTCCAAAGTCCACTGAAGAATGCAGTGAATGCCTGTTTTATTTGTTCTCTCCAGAGGGGCAAACACACTTAGTACAGTGTCCCTTTTGGGATGGAGTTTTTAAACTTTGCTTCTTTTTAACATGCAAAGTTTCAGTGTAACTAAGAAAAGAAAGATGAAGGGTATAGGCCTTGTACTTAAAGTGGGAAAAAAAAAAAAGAGGTTTGATTTGTTTATCTGCAGTCTGGGAAGTCTGGAAACAATCTGAATAAAAAATGAAAAGGTGTTTGGAACAGAATAAAGTCTGATGCAGACATGGTCAGAAATTGACTGAAGAGGTGGGGGCTGAGCGGCTCTATAAATGTCCTAGAATTCAGATATCCTAGAAAAGCTCTAAAGAGGAGAAGATGGGGGCTTTTTCTGCCTATCTTCGTATATGTTAGGTAGGCTTTCCTTCATTAAAGAAGGAGGATTGTTAAATACTGTAAAATGGCTGTAGYTGGAAAGATGATGTGTTCAGGTGAGCCAGCTGAGAACTCGCGTGGCTCTGGGGGCCATGCGGCTGCCTGTTTGTGTGGTGCTGCCTGCGAGGCCAGCCGATCCCTGAAGGCAAACATCTGAGCTGAGCTTGTTCTGAGGCTCAGCTGCCCGAAAGCCATAGAAGCGATGCGGGGGCGATGGCAGCGCGTGGTGGGCTCACGTCGAGAGGCCAGCTTGTTTTCCCTGTCTCGTCCACATGCCTTGTTTTAATTGCTCTTTGTAGAGACAGGTGGGCTTATTGGTAGATATTTCCTCTGCCCTGATTTTCTGCCTTCCTGTCCTGTATGTGCCTTGTGCCTTCATTTGTTGCAAGGTACTAAACGAGGTCTCAAATCAAAAGCTCAAATGATAATGAAAGTAATGAAAAAAGTGGAGCAGCTGCCAAATGAGAAACAATCCCCAGTGGCACAAGGTCCCACTGCAGTCTTAGCGGGAGGGATTCATCCACCTGTACCTTGGAGCCAGCCACGTGAGCCAACATCAGAAGGTGCCTGTTGGCCAGCACTCTCGGTAGCTGAGGGAGAAGACATAACCTACTGCCTTTGCACTATAGCACACTTCCTTTCTGGTCCCAAGTACACCCCAGCTGACAGCTGGCTGCCTCCCAAACAGCAGAGCACAGCACCAAAGTGGAATTCTAGCAGACTGGGCTTCCTCCCTCCCTGCCCCAGAAGAGCAGCACCAAGCTTTGGCGACCAGCCTGGTATTCCTGGGGAAAAAGCACAGTGGGCAGGGATGAGGCCTGCTTCCCTTACCACCTCTCAACAACAGGCAGTTTGGAAACTCCTTCACGCTCTTCCCTTGGCAAGGCATGAGGCCTCACTCAGTGTGCCAGGCCACTGATGGCCATGGAGATTGATGTGACCTTTCCATTTGGCTTCATTAGGCTTTGGATCAAGCTTTGAGCAGAAATAGTGAAAGGGGTGCAAGATGCCTTAATGATCATAAAGTAAAAGCAGATTTCCTTATTTGCTCTGCATATATAATTTTGTTTGCAAATTATAACTTGTTATATGTACAGGATGTCAATGCTGTTCTCCATAGTTGTATTTTCTAATCGAACTTCAATCAATTACCTGATTAGAGCCTTTCGTACTGAGCATTCTTGATTAACAGGAGTCGTTAGGCCGCAGCCTTCTTAATGAGCTGTATTAATCTCCTTACAGGTTTCCAAGAGGAGCTTAGTCAGTGTGCATCATGACAAATTACATGAGCATTTAACTTTGGGGGGGCTGAGCATTTCTTTTACTCACAGCATCTCTGTTATGAATGTTTTATGAGCGTAGATGTGATTCATGTTCTAGCAGTGGTGTTTTAATAGATAGTTTAATTATTAATGTTACATCCCAGCAGCAGAAGTAGTTTTCTTTAAACAAAGAGAAGCAGAAGCCAGGGGTGACTGTATGAAAGCAGCTTCTCTCTTATGCAGTGTCGAGTCTTTATTGATGTCAGTAAAAGTTCACTAACTGTGGTTACAGAAAACAAGTTTGTCATAAAAAATGTGTTTCATGTTTGGAAAAGTGTTTATTAGGGTGGCAGTCACTGTGAAATTGAAGTTTGGCAAGTACCACAGCAAGATGATGATTATTTTTTAATTCCATTTGTTCCTGCACTCTCCATGCTTTGCTAACAGATGTGTTAAACACTTTCCTAAAATATGAGGTACTTCATTCAGTTCTGGTGTTTTTCATAAATAGCAAAGTTCATCACAAATATGACAGATTGAGCAAGCCTACAGTGGTCAAAAAGATTAAATGTGCTTTAAAATAGAAGTCACTGTATTTGTGGTGCTTCTTGTAGCCAAATATTTTCACAGTCCTAAAAAGACAAAGGGTTGGTGATTGATCCAACCTTGCAAAACTACTTTGCTGACTGGCCTTATTCACACGGTTCTTCTCCGTCGCTCTTTCTGATTAATCGGATTAAATTTATCAAAATTAACCTTTAAATACAAGGAAAAGGAATGGAAAAGCTTGTATATAAAATCTTTGTTAGTGCTTATTTCATAATGTTACAAGTGTAGGAAATAGAATAGATCATCAGACATGACAACAGTGAGTAGTGAGTCCAGAGAAGAGCATGACGCAAGTCTCATGAGGGAAAGCTGGGGGGAGAGAGGAGAATCACTGACTTAACTACATTTTTAAATGCTTAAAATGTGTGCTCATTTAACAAGGCTTGAGCTGTAATGATGTGTAGTGTCTTGTTTAAATACTGCTGTTCTAATAAGTGCCAGGGAGGTAATGGATTCACAATGTTAACAATTTTCTGGACTGCAAGGGGTTTTAATACAGATTTTGTTTTCGGTAGGATAGAGCCAAAGAATGTATCTGCCACAAGTACTTTAATTTGGGGATAATATCAAAGAGGCTGTTTACACATGATCCTGATTTGGAGGACTTGGTAATTTGGTATTTCCTCAGGCATTCAGTCATCATTTAGTTGCCCTCCAGGCTGTACTAGAGGGGCATTAGCCTATATAGTTTAGAAACGGACTTCAGAAGAAATAAATATATTATTGGAAATAATTACATTGGAAATATATAAAAATTTACTCTCAATTCTTTAGTGATAAAAGCATAAATTGCTTTTAAYCTTGAAATGTCCTAATTTGACAACTAAAAGAGTCTCAATCACATAAATTATGTGTCTTAGTCCTAAAGTTCCAGCATTCTTAATAAAAGAGGATAATTCCATAACAAAAAGTTGTTTTCCATGGGAGTATTAAAAAATAACAAGGTTCTCTTTTCATACTAACTTCATAGTAAAATAAATGTGAAAATTCTCATTTTAAATCTGCAATTTGACATAGTCTTTTTATTCAGAATTTATACCTTGCTCTAGAAGACAAATTATACAAGTAAAACAATGCACATCAAACTTTTGTGCTGATGTTTAGGAGAATTAACCCCAGGAMTTGACACAGAATTTAGCTCTTTAGTCCTCCTGCTTTACTATATCTAGTSTCAGTTTTGTGTACTTGAAAACCTATCTACCTGCTGTAAACTGTATACATGAGTTCCCTCTATTGTTGTTATTTTTCCCTAGGTTGTGGGATGATGGAATTATTGATCCTGCTGACACAAGACTGGTTTTGGGCCTCAGTCTCAGCGCAGCGCTGAATGCACCTACTAAGAAGACAGAATTTGGGGTTTTCAGGATGTAATACAAATGTCACCTTTACCTTTGTCTATTTTAACTGGGACTAGAGARCAAATTCTCTATAGCGTTGAGGTGYTTTAAACTAGTGAAAAAAATAAAAGATTTATACTGCACTCTATTGGATGGAAGTGTCCTATATGTTTTCACTGAGTAATCCTCATGCTCTACTATAGTGTTTTAACACTGATTTCAGGTCAGCCACCAGTAGTGCTTGTATAACACCACAGTGTCCACTTGACTGAATAACTTGTAGCTTCTGGGACTGCTAGATGTTGACATGAAACATTTATATTATCCCTTCAGTAAAAGCGTGCAAAATAGGCTGTATATTTGCTACTGATGAGTTCTTTYATTTCTTCTAATTCTATTTCATATGTTCCCTGTAGGTGCAATCCAACAAAATCCACATTTGCTAGTAAGTAGTTTTTGCAAAACCTAAGTGCCGTAAGGGCAGCCAGTGAGTTCAACACAGCGTGGAATTACAGATTTCATGCAGTTGTTAGCATTCTGGCCTCTCTGTGGCTTTCATCCAAAAAGCCATTGCTCTTCTGTGTGATACCCTGAAGACAAAACAGCAGGGAGGCTGACGCTGGCTGGCTCCTTCCGGAAGGGCGGGATGGGGTTGTGGGCTCCTGCGGGAGCTGCAGGTTGCCGGGCCCTTTTGGAGGCCGGCGGTAGCTACTGACACATTTGGACATCCGCTTCATGGCATGAGCCCTCTGGTGACTGTAGCAGCACAAAGACCCAGCGGTCTCCCCGTGCAGGTCAATGCTCCGCTCGGAGCATTCGCCTGGCTGCAGCTTCCAGGTGTTTAAAGGGAGTGCTGGAGTGCTTTGTTGTATCCCGTTCATGTAGTGTAATGTTGTTGCAGCTTAATGCTTTGAGGGAGTTCAATGTCTGTCATTTCATTTGTTCTTTTCTCATATTTTGTACCTTGTCAAAACTAAATACTTGGTGTGTGCTTTGCCTAGAAGAGCAAGGTGAATATTGTGCTAGCTGAAATTAGGAAGGGAATTTTACCTACAGTGGATATGTGGGTGMTCAAATACCAAATATATAATGGCTAAATATTTTTTACTGGAATAAACATTTTTACAGGAATATTTCTTTCTGGAGACCAAATTCTAGCTCAGTTAATGTCCTCTCCTACACTTGCATGGGAGGAGCAGAAAGACGGCTCACGGCGGTGATCTTCCCACATGACTTGCCTGCAGGAGTCTTCCCAAATGCACGGGGCCCCCTGGTCCCAGGAGAGGGAAGGAAGGTGGCCTAGCTGCCTCTCAACTGTGCTCAGAAAAAATGAAGGAAGTAAATGCTTTAGAAGGGAGGGTTTCGGTGTAGAATAAACAGAGCCCAACACCAGTTGTGCTGTTGGGTCTCTGATGTGCCCCTGTGTTGTACTAAGGAGCCTGTTTTCTACCTTACTAGGAACAAATCCTTCCAAAACATGGCCCATAGCAGAAGTCTATGCATGTTACTCTGTTGTGCTGACGTACATGTTCTTAGCATATGAAATACTTATTTAAGAGAGATGAATAATTTAAAATTCTGTAGTAAAATAGCAACAAGGCATAGAGTTGTATATTCATGTCACTGCTTCTTGTTCTCATGTCTTGGCAAGATGAGATGTTGTGTCATTCGTGGCCCCAGGAATTCTGTCTTTTGAAATATTGCAATACCATCTATGGTTACTGGGCATTTGAGATGTGTTTGAAAACTGCAGACTTTCAAATATGTGTGTAAAAAGGCCAGGGAGAAATAAGGAATTGCCCCCAGCCCTGTGATTGCTCTTAATGGCGTCTAAGAAAAAGAAACACCCTTGTTTTTGACTAGAGTTAATGGTTCGGACAGCCGTTGCCGTCCTGCCTTTGACTCTTTGGGCCAGCTTCCTGAGCTGGGTAACCCGGACCCTATGACCTCTCCTAGAAGCAGGGATCACTCTGTTGGCGAGATGGGTAAGGAAATCGTTCCGAGTTGGAGACAGTGACTGAGATGCAGGTAATGAAGGCAGATACGTTTGTGGGGACCATCTGTGATGCTGACTCCCTATTGCTGGTTACATCTGCAAGGACAGTTACTTGCGTTTATCAAAATTTCTTCCCTTAAATATGTGTGCAACCCAAGTCAAAACATGTCTCTGAATAAATCAGGCGGTTCTGCCTCAGTAATACCTATCTTTGGAAACATGGTARGCAAATGACATTCGTCAGCATGAGTTCATTAGCTTCCTATCAGCATGTTGTGTTTAGGGGACGCTACAGAACAGGACCTACATTCGACATGAGTGATTCAAAGAATCACCAGTGATTATCGCTTCCCCCTTGCACTTGCAAAAATCCTGGAAAAGCTTTTGACTGTTAATGCACTGTGCCTCATGTGTGGGCACTGCCGTACATAATGCGCTCCGGCTATACGGAGACTGGAGGAAGAGCCCCTCGCGTACRGGCCGGCAGAGATCCACTGGAAAATCTGGTCTTCCGTGGACCTGCTGGAGGTGAAGTGTAGGGCACTGTGTCTGTGCTATATTTGATGATTTTGCAGGCATCATCGCTTRTGGTTTTGTTGCTTATGCACTGATCTCTTCTAGATGTTTAATGAATGTTAATGGTAAATAAACTACTATTTCTGAGGAGGGGAGATGGGGTTGTCTGACAGCTGTCCTTCAGAGACCACTGCTGGCAAGTGGTGGCTTTTGCCTGCCTAGGATGCGAGTCCTGACAGCGGAGGCAATCTGGGAGCTGTGGGGGACTTTCCAGGCTTTTTCTGCCCATCTCAGGTGCATGTGGTCCCTCACTGCAAGAYCAGCACCTCACTGTTAATCTACTCATTTATTGGAGAAGGTGATACTTAGGATGATACCTTTTTCAAGGCAGAAATTGAGGAATAGATGAAATGGCTCCCTCATATCAGGTGAGCCCAGACCTCGAACKCGCTCTCTAGGTTTCCAGGTGACCTTTCTTGGCTTCTTTTTGGGGACCACTTTTCTGGGCTGTACATCCTCCTCCCTCCTCCGAAGAGCATATCCCTTTACCATGACAAGATCAAAAGATCACCTGGTTCTAGCTCTCTTGCTGCCTCTACAGGGCATAGCCTTTGTTTTCTGAGAGGTCAGCACTGGAGCTGGTTGTGCTTCAGGGGGTTGGTACGGTGACCATGGTAGTGTTTTTCACATGCCTCTGTGGTGGAAGGAAGTGGAAAGCTCTGAATGTGGTGGGCTGCAGCGCTTATCTTGTCACTACTGTGGCAAGCAGCTGATGGTGTTTCTTAAATTACTTGGATGGAGATGCCCGATGAAGCATGGATGGACCACAAGGAGCTTGGGCCTTCCCATTGCCACTCACCTGCCATTTTATTTTCTGTTCTCAAGGCAACCAGAGCTCTGCGGGGCACCTGTAGAATTTGCAACATGGTAAACAGGTGAAATTGCTGGCAGTTTGCCTCATGAACATTGAGGTCACATAGTCTGATCAGAAATGGTTGCGAGGCCTATGCGCCTGGTGTGGTGGTGGAGTGAGACGCAGCTGCTGCATGGTCTGCCACGACTGCCTGCAGGAACGGAGGGAGAGCCGTGCTTGTGGTCTCTGAGAGGGCAGCGGGTGCCTCTTCTCACCGTGCGYTCTCTCTCTCTCCCCGTTTCCTTCCATTTGGGGGTCAGTTAAACGTGCAGTTTGCAGTCTTAATAATTGTGCTGGCATTTGTGTATCTGCTGTTCTTGTGAGAGCCCATCTTTTACTTTAATAGTACTTTTCCAATCTCTCCCTCTTGGAGATGGATTGGTATTTGGCTCTGAAACAGATACTATCTTTCAAATACGCCTCTGGACTCCCTGGTTACTTCAGATGTGGCAGAACCCTAATTTATCTTAGATTTTCCTTGCTGTTCCAGATTTGAGCCAAAGAAATCCAGCAATGGTGTATTTTATTAACTTTTTCTTTTTTTCTTTTTTTCTTAAAATGAGGTGCTTAAATTAAGGCAATTCAACAAAGCACTTCCAAAAGCCGACTGCTTTTCAGCAAAGCCTTAAAAGATCCACTTAAAGCCAGATGTCCACTTTCATGGCTCTGATTCAGTAGAGCACTTGACTAAATGCCTCACACTAATCCCTACAGTCTCCTAGTCATAAAATCTGCCCAAACGTGTGTCTACGTCAAGCTGAAAGTGGAATACACAAATGCATCAAAGCTGCTGGATGAATGCTACATTATTTTGACACCAGCGGCAACAGAAACCTCCCGTTTTCCTGCTTTCAGGAGAGTCAGTTAATCAGCTGAAAAGGAGGGCTTTCCACAACTGTGGAAAGTGTCCCCAGTGCAGAACTTTAAAAGGAGACATTTGACATGCAGGTTTTGACACTGTTTCCTGCTTGTGTCTCATCCATGGCAGCTTTGGTGTGTAGGAAGGAAGTTAACTTTGAGAAGCTTGCAGTACTACAGAGTAACAGGAGTTGTTCCCATTGGAGCTCATCTGGAGCTTCACCTAAAGGTTTGAGTCGGGCTGCCCGGGGCCACAGACTCCCTCAGTCGGGCAGCCTGCTAGTCTTGCAGCTGGCTACAGACGCAGTTTTCAAAACATCTCTCTGCTTTTTYACTTGCATGGAGTGTTTCTTTTTTTCTTTTTGCCGTAATCCCCTGGTCTACTCCTTGATACAATAGTTTTTGACTTATTTAGCATGCTAAAATATTTTTCCCATAGTGCTAAGACAAAGTCTGCTGGAATGACTGAATATTGAGCTGGATGTAGTGATATTTGTAGAAATATTGTGACACTAATGTCAATAGGTAGATAGGGAAATGTACAGTTGTATACACAACTATATACTSAGTGATTCTTGGAGACACGTTTCTAATTGCTCTATGTTGCTGAATAGTTTCTATRTCGAACCTAAGAATCCAAAATTCAACTTTCTACATGGAAGCACAAGTTGGAAAGAAAAGAGTGGTGGTTTCTAAGTATCTTTGTGGTGCCCTCAGCACTCCCCAACCYTAATGCTACAAAAGGTGGCTTGTCTTCTGGTCCGGTGTCACTGTGCCTGCCTCCCAYGCCGAGTGGACGGTATCTGCTGCTCTGTGCTACGTGTAGGTCCTTTGCTGTGACCTGCTTGAGCAGCCCCACCATTGCTGTGTCCTTGCTCCTGGTAGCGGCGCGGGTTTTCCCACGGGGGTCGGTGGCACGCGGCAGCCTGGCCTGGGCACTGCAAGGCTGGAGGGTCTCTGCAGACATATGGAGCATCGCTGTGCTGAAGAGCACAGACAGACGAGAACTCTGCGGAGCGTGGTGGTCAACAGGAGTGGGAGGAGGTAACAGCCAGAGGTGGATGTCTCTGCGCAGCTCTGAAGGCAAGCAGCGTGATGGCAGGCGAGATCGGAGGCTTTCTATTGCCTCAAAAAAAATGACACGGTTAAAGACTCCTTGTTAAGCCACAGCTCCCTACRGTTCCTTTAAACATTTGCCTTCCTCTTTGGCAAATATCTCCCTGGGTCTGTGTTTTGTGCACGTTGCTTTGCCTTGGCGGCTCTTCCTGATGGCCCTGCTCGGACCCGCGAGGACAGCGCTGCCGCAGAGGCTTCCCGCGCTCCTCCTGCCGCTCCAGTGGGAGCCATGGCCAGGGCRAGCACCGCCGCGTGTCCCCAGGCCGGGCCCACGGCAGCGCGGGGCCTTCATGCTGCTCCTGCGGCGGCACAGGCGTCATGCGGCACCACGACACGGCGCACGGACGCTGACCTTGTGCCTCACTGCTGCCGGCTCTGCTCTCCCGCTCTCCGCTCTAGCGCCCGGTCCTCCGCAGAGGCCACCCCTGTGGGGCCACACATGAGCGTTCGCAGAGCCCTGAGCAGGGCCCTCGGGTGGCCTTGCCCTCCCTGGGATCACTGCCCTGCGCCGGGCCTGCCAC